>DWIC01000737.1:0-10600 GCA_018248135.1 Battus belus
ATATAATAAACACCCAATTCACTGTAAGACCTATTTCGTTTTTTTAATTATAAAAATATTTTAACTAAATGCAAATTTAAACTTTGTTGAAATCCATCCATAGTTATTGCTGTTTGTGGTCTGAACTAAGATCAAAGTTTTTACTGAATTTATCTATTTTATATGTTAATTTCATTGTAAAATAATTACATTGTCATTGCTATGTAACATATTAACAATAAGATTGTAGGGAAATAATATTATTATGAAATAACATATTTCCATTGAATATGGTTAAATGTAATATTATATGATCTAAGAGTGTCTTAGCAAATATATTTGCAGCCTTATGTATGTTGTAATATATTTTTCGAATATAAATATTTTCTTACTGTTAAATCTGAAAAATTTTCTATGTCTGAGGTCTAATAAAACATAGTTACTATTATATAAACCATGTGTAGTGTCTCTAACAATAAAATTATTCCTCAAATTTATAGAATATATAAGTATAGATAATCTCATACAAATATCTATCTTCAATTTTGAAATTAAAAATGTATCACTTATTTATTATTATTGCTTTTAACAGACAAGAAATGTAAAAAATTTATAGGAATGTTTATCTTATGACGAAATTATACTTAATTTATTGTTTTCTACGCCAAGTCTATTTGTCCTAAAATTACAGTTAAAGATTGTTTGGAGTTTTTTAATACCTTTATTATTTTAAGTTGTTATAAAATTAAAAAATTAATGGAAATGTTTTATAACATTTTTGGTTTTTTAACCGATATTCTAGTCAGATAGTAACGCTTATGTATGTATACACAATATTTTTAAATGTTAGTAATTACTCATATTGTAGATTTTGATGTAAAATATTTTTAACTTTAATAAATTGTATAAGATTTTTAAATTATTCTCTATTTCTATGAATAAAGATTATTCAACTATAGTAAATTTTAATGGTAAATATGGATTTATAGTTCTATTATAAAGTTTACAACCGTATTACCAGTAATTTTTTATGTGTCGCACAAATCAATAATGGTTACTGCAAGGTACACACATCATTTTTGTATTTATTTAGCCCTTTTGGTCACAGATGTAGCATTGTGGACGATGTTCTTAATTTTAGGTGTACCGGAAAGTAATGTCGCTTAAGTTAAATTCACACGACTACATTTTTAACAAGTTTTTATTTATAATCAAAAATATATTCACCTTCCCTATCAACAACCTTTTGTCATCTAGTATACAAATTTTCATAGAGTGGTAATAATTAATCAGTTTTACTGTAAATGGACGACGACGACGACAATCACACACATAAATGACATTACTTTCCGGTCCACCAAATTGTTTTAATGTGTATAAATATATCCCATGTTTTGTGATATTAATTTAAATTTTGTTGTCCATAATATTTCGCATTTCAGTTTGTTTCAATTTTTATTTTTATTTACAATATTCGGTTTACATTATGAAAAATTTCACACAATGGCTTCATCAACAATATCCGTTTAAAAAATAGAATGATCGGTTATAATTAATTTTTAAGTTGTCTTATGTTTGTTATAATGCGTTGTTCATTTGTAACTTGTATCTTTTGTGTTTGAGAATATGTTTATATAATAAGAAGCCATACTGAAACCATACTGCCAGCTAATTGTTTATCTTATGACTGATGGATTAAAAGTGTTATCTAATCTACACCTATTAGTGTACCTTGTCGGTATTATGCAATAAAGATTAAGTAACGATTATTTGTTTATACTAAACGATCCAAGTTATGGGTTAAGATTAAGTTGGTATGCACAAAGGAAAGAAGGAAACCAATATGTTCTATAGATGTTATTTTTAGCAAAACTTACAGGATCATTGCACGATAAGAGATGCGTTTTTGGAGTCAACTTATTTGTCTTTTAATATCCAACGTGCTATTTACCGTACTTTTGTACTTCGCAGGTGTCGTCTCTTATATTTATAAGCTCTATGAATAATTTTTTAATTCAATAGCAAAACCGTAGCAATAGTTTTTCAGTTACAACAACAACACATATACAGGATGTTTGGTTATAGATGTAAAAGCTTCAAAGGTGTTCATGTATAGCTCATTTGCTGTCGATTAATGTAGTATTTTTTCCTCTTGATGTTTTGTTTTGTTAGCCTATGCGGCTCTTACAGCTTCATCGGACAATGAGCGGCACGGATCCGCTATGTGTGGATGAGTAACGTGTAGTGCATGGATAGTGTAGATTTTTGGATGGCAGTGTGAACCACTCGGCAATCTAAGGAAGGATCTGATCCTTCCTCGGATTGCCCACGCTGTTCGCGGTATCGGGTGCGGGCGGCCGCGCCCGTTGACGTAACGATTCGGACAGCGCAAGTCTGGTCATCGCGGCGATCTTTGGATGAGGCTTTTTTGCCTTGCAGTTAAAGTACCGAGGGCTATAGGTTAAGTGTACCTGGTCTAAAATGTTTCACATTTTAAAAAAGTATTCGAAGTTATTTTTAAAATTACTAATACATTCAAAATTATATTAGGAGAACCGGAAACCAATGTCGTTTATGTGCATTTATTTTACAGAAAAACCGATTGATTTTTACCGCTTCGGCTTGAAAAACTTGTCAAAAATATAATGACATTACTTTCCGATCTCTCTTTATATACATATATATATATATTTGTGTATGTAATTCTGGTATGTAGATATGTCGATATAAATAAATGTTTCATCCAAATGTATCACTTTAACTTTAAAAAAAATTAACAGAGTTTGATACTTATATTACCAAATAACTAAAATAATTTAAATACACATTCTAGATCCACGCAAACGTGAAACAACTCCATAAGAACCTAGATACATCTTGCCTGCCCGCAGTCTACGGAGGCTCGTTGCAACTGCAAGAAATGATCTCCCATACAAGACAATTGCTATCAGAGCAACAGAAGAAACTCCTTGCGTTAGATGACATGGAGATACTTAGCACCAGAGGCATTGCTTCGTCTAGAAACAGGCCGACCATAACAAACGGCACCGTTTCCGTTGAAGGGAGCTTTAGAAAATTAGATATAGACTAAGATAATATAGATAGTTTGACTAATACCGGCCCGTGGCGCTGTGCGTGACTTAATACTAACTTAAACAACGTGACTGCAGTGAATATGTGTGGGTAACAGAAGGTACAGTCAAGTACTAAATTACTTACACAGTAATCCTCCTCTATATTTTTTTTTCTCAAATTTTACATGTGAACTAATTCGAGTGCAGGATTTTGTTTTATAAAATTATATCACCCGTTATCTTCCATGTCCTTAGGTTTTATGGAGATTTAGTGTTAATTAAACTCGTGCTTATGTAACCTGTATTACTACTTAAATGGATTCTACTTTAAAATTTTTTACTTTGTAGAAATTTCCATCAACATGTCAAATTTCACATTCGTTAGGTAGTTAGCACGTTATTATTTTTGTAATTGGTGTAATTTTTAAATTAGATTTAAGGAATACAAAAAACGATTGCCTAATTATTCATTTAATCGTGGTTCAAGTTCAATTTAACAATTTTTGGGGTACATTGACAACACATGCAAGTATCTTAACCCATATGTAACGCTACTAACACTGAACGTACTCTTAAAATAGTAATTAACACACACAGCTTAAAAGAGGTGAATGTATAGCTCATTATTCAACGAAGTTACAAATCTTAGAGAGATCATTCTGAAATAACTTACACTAATAATACATCTATTGGCCAATAATTAATGGCCATAAAAGGTATTGGTTTTTTCAAACAAGCCATACAACTTCTGAATTGACTGAATTTTATTTTGCAAATCTTCAAAGGCCAAAAATAATGGCTTGATCGAGAGAATGGAGATGATTCATCAGACCCTAGAGAACAATTTTTAGACATGTATCAGAAGTAAGAGGGAAATATTCCTTCAGAATGGTATTTTCACCATTTTTCGAAGAACAGCACCACCTCACTGGTGTCCATGTATGTGGCTTTCGTGAGGTACGGTTCTAAACAATTCAATTCTCCTTTCATTTCTTCAATTCATCATTTCACCTTCTTCAATTTATTCGGAAGTCGTTCCAAGACCATCGGCCTTCAGAAGCTCAGTAATTCCATTTTCATCTGGCTCCTTTTTATTATAGATCTGTTTAAGATCAATTTTTAAAATCTTAAATAAGTAGATGGAAAATCGACTGAAAGGTATCTCGAGTAGCGACCACCAGAAGGTAGACGTATCGTGGGTGGACCTACGGATAAGTGTAGGTCGCGGGAAGCTTACAACGTAAGACCGATGTTTGAGATTGGAGAATACCTTGCAGACATTTACGAGCTTATAAGATAATGAATCACAATTATAAACTAACACAGAAATCACTATTACATTCATACACTAAAACACATTACCACTACATTATTATTTCTAAAAACATTTATTTTTGGCTACGGTGTACATTAATAAACGAAGAATGAGCAATATATTCACACTCAGGTGGAATTCTCAACACCAAAGTCAAGAACTACACTTATATAATCATTTATCGCCCACATATCCTCTTACAGGGCTTGTTAAGAACAAATAAAATCTCTTTCATAAAAAAACAAATAAAAGTCGTTAACCTTCCGACAAAACAAGCTAAAAAATAAATCACTCAATGTAAAACAATCTATAAAGAACTCTTATCATAAATCAATGCATAGTAGAATATAAAAACAAAATAAAGGCTCCTTATTCGCAGGTTAAAAATTGACACTTCTTGTATTCACGGATCTCAGAAGTAATTATAAGTACGTACTTATTAATTGAATTCCAGTAGGTATATTACCCTACTAGTAAGCGGCCTTAGCTGCTATCGGCAAATTAATTACCAACGACCAATAAATATGTTTCAAAAAGGTTGCTGTTCCGTTCTTTGGTGATAGCTGCTTTAATTATTAATTACTGTATCCCCTATAATCACATATAAATTACCATTCCGTTATTCACGGTTTCTTAATCCGCAGCCTATTTATGGATCACGTACGCGAATAAAGAGTTTATACCGTATAATAAAAATTAAAATAAATAAAAAGAAATCACAGCTGACGCAATATCACAGGAGGGGTGGGAATGGTTTCGCCCTGCAAATTAATTATACTTGTACGCATTGCCTTCTGTCGTGCGACGTCTTTTCGCACCGATCTTCCTAGCATCTGTAAGCTGCTCGATTTCGTCAATCTCCTTGGCCTCTTCAAGTTCAGCAGCCTCTACGACTTGCTTGACCTCTTCGAGCTTTTGAGCCTCTTCAACCTCTTCAGCCTCTTCTAGTTCTTCGAGCTCCTCAGGCCCTTCGAGCTCCTCGACCACTTCGAACTCTTCATCCTCTACAAGTTCCTCTTCAACGTCTTCGAGTTCTTCGGCGCCTTCAAGCTCTTCGAGTCCTTCGGTCTCTTCAAGGTCTTCAGCGTCTTCAAATTGTTCATCTTCTTCGATCTCCATATCGTCTTCGGACTCCTCAGTATTTTCACGCTCCTTGGCCTCCTTGCGAGCTTCTTCACCGAGGCGGCTATGTAACATCTTTACACAAACAAATCGGCGAAGGTCACGTTTAAACTTCTCATCTATCAAATTTTTCTTACATATTTTGATGACCCTGTCGCGTTCATCACAGGGCAGAATTTCCTCTGGAATTATTTTATATTTTTTTAAAACTTTACATTTCGTAACAATTAATTATGTAATACAGACTTTTTATTACCGCAAGTAATTGATCTGACGCATTCCATTAAAAATATAAATATTACGTGTTTTAGATTCATCGCTTCATTGATTAAATGCAAAATACAAATACACCAATACCTCACTTTGCGTCGTTTCGTTTTGCCTATTTTTCGTAGTTTCGTCGCTGCTTAATTAGTACTAATGTTCACTGTACGTCGTTAGATTTTCGAGATGGCGGTGTGTCTTGAGTCTTTAATTTTTTTAATTTTCTTTTTTTTTAAATATGATAACATTTTTGTTTCTAATTAGAAACAAAAATGTTATCAAACGCAATTGCGTCATGCTATCAAAACTCGGGGATTCCCTTTCTAACTAAAAATCAACGCAATTTTAATACAGTTTCATTTTCACTTTTTTTATTTTGCTAATTTTAGAGTTCAGTTTCAATAACGTAGTGTGTTGTAATGTAGTGTTATGTTTATATTAAATTTTCGTGTTGTTTCTGGTTACAAAAAAGTTCCTGGAACCTATCTTCGATCTTTACATGGTTTGCTATAGAAAATCTCAATTCACTTCGCGTCATTTCAATTTACGTCGTGTTTTTTTGGAACGTAACCACGACGCAAAGTGAGGCATTGGAGTATAATTTTGAGGCTGATTCTGGTTGAATACAAACAGATGCAGCTACTAGACAACAATTTAATCAGTGGTCTGTACCAAATAAAAAAAACTTTAAAAAATGATCCCTTGTGTACCACTTCTTTCGGTATTTTCAAGGCTTTTTAAATTTTACAATGCTTTTTCGTTTTTATTGTCAACAGTATGTACTAACAGAAGAAAAAACATTTAAAAAACTTACCCAAATCCTGTGACGATGAAGCGGGGCTCTCTATGAAGTCACGACTGCAACCAGCAGTGGCAGGAGATTCAGACGTGGAATCGGCGTTTGTAGAGGGAGAAACAACGGATTCCAGCAATTTGTTGAGATATTGAGCTATTTGTTTCCTGGTAAACATTTTAAAACATATAAGTAATCAATTGGCAAAAGCACAGTCCATACAATATAATTTGGAGGTAGTGAATGTAATACAGTGGATTTTAAGGTAAAGTTCCAATGTATTAATGACAGAATGGATCAAAAACACAGCACCTGCTTTTTAAACCAGCTTGAGATAAGGAGTAAAGGATGGTTTTAACTTATCTTCTGGCAATTAATTTGGCACTTTGAGCAGAAGAATTACAGCGAATATCAGCTGGCTACGGTTCATAAAGCATTGTCTTGCATTGTCATCAAACAGTGCTCTGACAGCTCAGTCAGTTAAAAACTTATTGAATTTGAAATTGAATTAATAAATATAAAATTTTTCTTCTTCTAGAAGTAATAATCATAACAAAATAGACACGATAAACTTAGAAGGCGTCCAAGAGATACCCAATGCAAATAAAATGGAGTTTTAAATCAAAACATTGATTATAAAATCATAATGTTGCTTCAAATAGTTTAACAAAACAATAAGCTCATCATATTAGTATAAATATCATATAAATATCGCTAATAAAACTTGATCAACACTTTGGATTTCACATTAAACTAAAAGTCTTGAATTATATTTGGTAGCTTCACTTTATAAAGAATACTAATAAACAGTGTTATTAATCTGGCGAGGAAAATAATTTTATGAAAATGTAATAGAGGTTTATTGATTAAAACTTTTTTTCCTGGATGTGAAAAGTGAGACTATTCTTTTATCGATGCTACTTCCACAATTTGCGCTCTGGGTCCTGAATTTTATAATACAAATTGTGAATAAGCTGTCTTAGGAAGTCCCTCATTAAGATGCTTAGTTATGTCGATCGGATTGAAGCGTTGGTTCATTGCACCGTCCACGGAATTTTGAGAAAGCCGTTCTCCAGCCTCATATTTGCAGGGAATCAATTTTCCGACGATCCACAATCTTCAAGGTTCAGCTCCATATACAAAGATTGGAAAGACCAGGATTCTAAGAATACATAATAACAATTGCTTTACTTTAATACATTGAATAAAATAAAGCGAAATTGGCTAAAAAGTTCGCGATCCGTCTTCATAATAATGATATTTATCTAAAAACATAAAAAATTTTACATTTTTAACGATTTTTTATGTTATAACGTCGTTTCGCTAATCAACCAGTATTTAGTAAAAACAGGTTTTATTCGGAAATTGTTGAGGATATTATTTATGAAAAAATTCATCATCATCGTCATCATTTTAGCCGTAAGATGGTTACCGTTGCACAAAGGTTTTCTCCAGAAACTTCCAACAGGACTGGGTCAATAATGTCATAGATCTACCGAAGCGTATGTAGCTTCTTTGGTGGCCCTGCGGTAGAGAATTGACACTCGTAGGTTGTGGTTTATGCAACTTATATAATTCACACTTTGTGCAATAATTATATAGGATTGCTACTGTTCACAAACACGTTTTCAGAGGATCAGCAACAAATACGCAATATCTTACTGCGATTGCAAACTCGTCGGCCAAGAGTGGCTATTATAGTATATCCTCCGCCTATTCCTTATTGTGGGCATCTATGTGCCGAAACAATGAAGGCACTTACTAGCGTCTGGTACTGTGAAAGATTTTGCAGACAAACATTATGTTTACCTGTTATAAAAAACAATGGATTACCATTACGAAAGTGAAAGGAATCAAGATATTATCCCTTTTGTTCGTTTATCCGTTTCACTTTACAAGCTCGTGCACTGGCAATTGTAAAAGTGATTGTTAGCGTGGGCTACCATACGGAGGATCCGGATCCTCCCTTAGATTGCCGAAATCCACGCTGCCTACTCCAACCTTACTAATACTATAACAGATACACGATTTAACTCTGATCACTCGGTCAATCTGAACTCTTTAGCCGGCGTCTGCGAAGTGCATGTCGTCGTTGATTTTTTTTTGTTCAATCCATGGACCCCACCGCTTCGTTGACTCATTTCCGACTAAGCTGTAAGAACCTCCGGGTTGGCAGCAACAACAATATCAAGTATCTATATTTAAAAGTGATTGTATCTTTATTACAATATTTTGCATGAAGAGTTAGTTATTTGTAAATATATACATGTATACAATAATGAAATTACCAAACATATCTGCGAAATTCGGTTGCGAATTTTTGGTCGTTTTATTATCCAAGAGTATATTTGTAAGTAGATGGTTGTAATTAACAAAACGTGTTCGCAAGTTCGAATATACGTATTCACATCATATAAACACATTTTTCATAGTCAGGAACACCACGAACTCTTCAAGGTGAGTTTTAACTTCAAGAACAATAAATGTGACGTCATACCTTGTACATACAAATATTATGTTATGCCGAGTATTCTATGAACTCAATTATGTTTTTACAACCTTTGTAGCTACAGGGAAGCGCATTGTAATAAGTTGTAGAGATCAAAACAGTACCTTTTGTTAATTGTGATAAAGTACAAAATGAAGGAAGAGGTTATATAGTTTTAATTAAATGAATTAGATACTAAGCCATTTCACATAACGTGAAGGCTCAGTGTGGTGCAGTGAACATGCAAACAAAGAGCATTTTAATAATTACGTGTATAATATTAAATATAGTTGAAATTAAAAGTGATTGCAAAGAACAATTCAGATGTTTAAGTGAGCTGTTAAAATATTTTATTAAAACATACAATAAATTCGATGTTATCGTCCAAGAGACCAAGCAAAACGACAACAGGTATCCGGAGACGATAAAAACAATTGAAATAGCTTCTTACTACTTGAATAATTTTTTCAAACAAATAATATATTTATTCAAATTGCAACTAGAAGGTCATTTTTCAAGACTAGACGAATCACAAACAAAGGATTATGAATATGATATATTGACACTCAATGCTGCTAAAATTGCTACAGATAGCAATATTAAAAAAGTTAATGCACCCATGGGAAGTAATAGAAAAATGGTAAAGACGAAATTAAAAAATGAACAGATTCACACGAGAATTGGATTTAGGAACAGTTCTAACGACGCATCAGTACACGTTAGTGACATTGTAGATGTAGACAAATATTATGATACTGAAACAGAAAACACTACTGATTACCTTGGTATTGATTACATAGAGCTTTATAAAGACACTACGAATGAGCCAATTAAAATGTTAAATATAAGCGAAGCTTACAACGTAACTAAAAAATCAAATAAAATTAATAATGAAACAGAAGTTTTATCAAATAATCTAAATGAAGATTTAGACGAAAATTCAACCTTATCTGTGAGTAGTTGGATATATTTTAAAGTGTCTCTGTTTAATACAAAATTTAATAATTGTTACATTTAAAATAGGTTCTATGCTACCACGATTTAAAACATATCTGTTCTGGAAATTCAAGTAAAAATAATTGGTCCAAAAAATCTTGCTCTGACTTTCGGAAAGTTTCAAAATCCCTCAATTTTGGTTTCAATAACCTCACTGTCACTCAAGGAGTTATCAAGAGGGCTGTTTTTGATTTATATACTAGATCAACTCAGTAATGCGGAGATCCATTAATTAACTAAAGTAACCGACATAGCCCAATGGATTGACGAGTTGAAGTGGCAGTGGGAGATGACACTTGCTGACCTGATGGCCACTGGAGGCCATCTTCTGGTAAGCGCATCGTAGGATGCCACATGTAGTGACGATGATGATTAAACTTATTTATAGTGATCTGTCTGTAGATTATAGAAACATTTAAATGCGTTAAAATATAAGTATAGGACTCTTCCAAACTCCTCGCCCGCGTACACTCCTCGCCCGCATACACACGAGGGCGGCTAAGATTGTACACACATTACATAAACAAACATTAAACTATACATCGACACGGGTATAGCCCACCTTCTTG
>DWIC01000738.1:0-10598 GCA_018248135.1 Battus belus
GCAATATGAAGGATGAAGCGAAACGGGAAGTGCGGTGAGGAGGAATATCAACCACATATGGATGGAATCCCCGACCATGCCGCGTCGTCCGATTGTGGAATGGTGCAGGAGGAATCAGAATATGCAATTCCAGAGCGCACTCCCCGTCTTCTCTTGATGTGCGTGTATTAACTTTATATGATTTAAATTAGAAAAAAAATGAGTTAATAAAAAAAATTAACAGAGATACACAAAAGTGATGCAAGACGGAGTGAATACATTTAATATTCGGTAGATCTTGTAAGTTTATTGTATTCCTGTAAGTTTTCCGATGTTACAGATGACTTTTCCCTCAAAGGGAGGTTGGATTAGTTCTACCATATAGCTTATTCGACGTGACGACGCATACCATTCGACTTCTGTAACTCTTACACATGCTAGTTTTCTCTTCAATATTTATATTCACGTATCAAAAGATCATCTCTTACGTTCTTTACCACTAGACTTCTACTGCTCGAAAGTTATTAGTGTTGAATAATTAACTGGTTCATAACATCTGATAAATAAGCGACTTATTTACACCGCATGTAATCATTTAAGAACGCTATTTTATGATATTCTTCTAGTTGTAAAGTTGTTACCATACGTATATTAGCTTAATTTAAAGCAGCGTAAAACAAAGTGGAATAAACTGTTTATTTACCAATTTATTCAATGTTTTCATTAAAATTATTTATTGTTTATTACGACTGGATCCATTCAGAGTTTGTACTGCTAAAAATTTTTGGCCAGTCGAAATATAAAGGAAAAAGTATATTAATATTTCTTAATGTTTCTTTCTGAGTGCTTTGACTCTTCCAGCTGACAATGAGCTGTACATTCACTGCTTTAAAGCTTTTACAACTATAACCAATCAACTACTATAATATATGTTGTAAATAAATTCACATAAAAATTTTAATTTAAAATAAAATCTTTTAACCAAACAACATATAAATGGTAATGGCTTATTATTTAATTTCGACTCAATAAGCGTTATTCGGAATTCAGAATTACATTTTCTCATGCATATAGAGAATCATCGAGAAGAAAATCGTGATGAAATTCTCTGGAGTATTTTCTTTGCTCCATACCACTTCCCGCCGCTTTCCCGCGGGCACTTGGTTTTGCCGCGAACGCGTAAATATACTTATTGCAATAAGGAGATATGGCTCGTCAACCTATTAATATTTAAGTCCGGGTTGGGAGGTAAATAAATAATTGCTGTTGAATATATATATATATAATAATTTTCTTGTTATATACCGTGAACTTGAAATAATATAAAAGAGAGTTAATTTGCTATGCTATTAAAATCTGTATCAAATAATGAAATTATAGTTTAAGCTGGAAGGAAATACTCAATTTATGACTAATATTTAGGTATCTTTTAAAGAATAAAGAAACTAAAAGGTCAAATACAAAGATATAGAATGTCCTAAATAAAATTATTTATATTTGAAGAATTTTATCTTTCTTTGAACTATAAATGATTTCGCTTAGGTCTTCAAGACATTAGTTGTAATTTTAGGGACATCATATGCTACGTTAGATATGTCTTTAATAAATGCGATTATTAGAAATGTAATAAGTAATTAAACATATCTTTCATCTGAAATTAATTCATACTGCAGAAACTCTGTGAGATTAGGAAAATGCTCTACAAAATTGGACCTGCCGATATCAGGTTACTCAATATTCCTGAAGTGACAAATCAAAACAAATATATGCTTAGAAAAAATGAGCTGTTAACCTTTTGCATTATTTTGTGATGGCAAAACGGAGTATACATCGTTATGTATGAATACACGTAAATGTACAAACATTAATTCATGCACATACGTATATATTAATACATGTGTACCTACATAAATCTAAAGAAACGTTACAAAAACAATATTATCACCTCTTACAGTTTTTGTGGAATCACAGCTTTATCTTAAAGGGAATGCTTACATCACTGCTGCAACTCCAGATCTATTGTGATCTCAACCTAATTAATGACAGCTCACTGCCAATGCAGATGCTGTGAATTGCAGGATTTTAGCGAAATTGGGAGTTTAGCGAATACCCATCTACAGCGTGTTTAGAAGGTTTTCATATATTCCACACTGAATTTTCATGTGGTTGTAGTATTGATTAATTGTACATATATAGATATCGTTATATACGTATATGAACTTAACGTCGTACCATAATTATATATCACGGTAATTTGTTAGTAACTGATTTATTGCATTGCCATCTACAATCAAGGTCGTAAATGGCAATGCAATAAATATACATATGTCATCAATTACTTCGATATCTATATATATGTCCTTAACGATATGTGCACGTTCTACGGAAATAAATTATATTTATTTATATACATTATGAATATAATAAATAATAATAAAAAAACAATCAGCTTGTAAGTTTTAAAATAACGCATTTATTCAATATCTGTAAGTTTAATGCGGTGTACTTATTTTAATACACTTAATACTTACATCTTAATATTTCTTATTTAAAAGTATATCAGTAAATGTTTACACTAGCTAGTGTTAAGGTTATTAGGGAACAACAAAACATTATAATTAAACTATAAGCATAACCAACAATAAAACAAACACAATAAGACAACTATGATAATACGGTATCGAAATAATCCAATAGACGCCCACTGCAAGTCATCAGTCTCCCCGAAACATCGTCATGATGACCTGTCTTGTGCTTCCAGCGACTTAACTAACTAACTCGACTAAGTCATCAAATCACTGAGAAGAGTGCCTACCCACGACTTATCTACCGCCCCAGTAAATAAGCAACAGAACCTTTGTATGCAGGTCAAACAGACGCTTATTAAAAGTGAAAGTAATCTTCGTCATCCGCGTCTTGCGTTCAAAATTTGTGCGATTGTTAATACATTCATTATATGAAGTCATCAGATTATCGTGATCTATAGGGGAGATCTATACCTTGCAGTGGGCGTTTATCGAAAGACAATAATACAGATTCATTGTTAGCACGCAGACTTCAATAAAATCCAGAATTTCCGGACATTCTGTCGAGCCGTTGAATAATTAATGCAATAATAATAAATCCAATATTCAAGGTTGAGACGTGTTCCTTTTATAAAACTGTCCTTGTATCAACTTCTGCTATTTATCTTTGAAATTTTTCTTTAATAGCTTCTAGAAGGGCACACAATACCGAAAATTATAACATTGTATCTATTCGAATAAAGAATATTTTGATATATGATAATGAAACGTTGAAAGGATTTTTATTTTTTAATCTGCGAGTGAACTTGGTAATATGGTAGTTCATTTATAAATAATAAAAAATAAACTAACCAAAAAAACGATGTAGAGGGTTAAATAAACCCCCATACAGCGAGCCAGTCGCCCTCACTTGGAACACTCGTCCACTGCGCTCCCTTATATGACAAATTGGAAACAATAGGACCTCGGGCCGAACGTTGTTAACTAAGAATTACGGAATTGCGTACGTTTGTACGGGGTAGGTGCAGTGGATTCGCGGCGTACGTCTTATACGTATCGTTACACTGCTCACAGGCGTAGTGAGTTATGTTGTTTTAACTTTATGTGGATTTTGTTACGAGATCATACAATTAATTACTGACGTTATTGAACAAGCATAATAACATGTATTATTGTTATAGGGCTGTTGTGTACGAGTACGTGACTGATACACAAAATATACTTCATTATAAGCAGATAAATAACGAATACCGCTTGTAGACAGTATGGGATATTTTTTTCTGTAAATAATAAATATTTTATATATACGTGTCATTATTGCCACCATCATCATTTCTGTCTATTGTTGGACATAGGCATCGTCTTTAGATCCAACAGTACCGGTACATAGCGACCTGCATGTGTTTGCTGCTCTGTGTTTTCCGGCGACCTCAATAAACCTTATGGGTACTTTATGGGTTTCTTCGTCGTTCGTTCTTCCTTACGCTTATTAGCCAGTGATCTCCACTTCAGAATTTTAAACCCATCTGCCGGCCATCTGCGACATATTCAGCGTTTTATGTGACCGGCTTCCTGCCATATTACTAATAATGCTAGACTATGTCAATAACTTTTCTTCATCTACGTTTCCAAGATCTTCTCATTCCTGATTTGATCTTGTAGATATATCCCGAGCATTGTCCTTCCCGCGGTCCTCTCCTATCATGATACAAGGTACTAACTTATCACGTAATCCGTTTGAAATATATTTTAAAGAGAACATAAGTTCATAGTCGTTGTTGAATGAAATAGCAAACAATGAACATTTTTATTGATACTTGATGGAGTTGCACTATGAGAATAAAAGACAGAATAAGTTGCTATGCCTTAGAGTTAGGTTGATTCATTATTACTTTACATAACAAATGTAAATAATTCACTTCCGCTTCACCCACATTTAATATACATTATTAAAATTTTTATACAGCAGAATCTTTCGCTTTTTTAGGCGAGAATGTACGTGTCATTGCATTCGATCCTTTGAATGTAAAATGGATAAATATAAAAATACATAAAATTACAGTAATGTTATCTTAATAAGTAATCATCATTGGAGTACATTTAAAATTATTTACATAATCAGAATATCACGTTTCATACTTGAGGATGAAAACAGAATTACTTATGATAACGAGGCCAAAGTAGGAAGTAATAATAGTCTAAAACAATCTACTTTGACAGAGTTACTATCAAAAAAGCAATACACTTAACGAGTCAATCATTTCGAGAACGCACAACGAGAGAAGATTGACACGCAAAACAGTCGTTCACTGAAAACTGCGGGAAGATGGCGTCCAGATAATAGTGAGTTGCGGTTAGTTTAATTGTATTAAAACGTTAGGTCAGGGCACACGGCCAATCAGCTAATGCTGAGTGGTGCATGCGAGCTGTACACGCAATGTAATCAAGACGACTTTTCTCGTTATTTCTGTGTTTTTGAAATTATATATTATATGAGCTATCAAAATTTGGTTATTATAAATAATAAGGAACTCGTTATATTATCTGTTTCTTACTATGAAAAGTTAATTAAAAAAAAGTGACAACAAAAATAATCTTTTAAGCCACACGTTACATTAGATGTTTTGTCTATAAAAAAATCACTGATTTTTTTTACTTCATCTCACTAAAATATACAAGAGGCGATTATAAATATATAATATAAGAGCAATTTACTCGGTATCACAAAAGCTCGAAAGTATTATTAGATTAAGTATGCTCTATATATAATATAATGTTACATCTTATTCTTTTGCGTGGAGTCATTCTGTTAAAATATAATAAAATTAAAATCTTAACTAATTAACTGACAATTACCCCGTACTGTATACAATATTATGATATAGATTGCTAATTTGGTTACAATTATTAATCTGTAAATTTAAATGCAACATGTTCAAAAGTAATATGGAACACAATATAAAATAGAGAATTTATTGTTCACACACTAAATCACAATCATATCAATATCAAAACCATCAATCTGCCCACCCTCTGTTTGAATATAGTCTTAAGATACTGACTCGTGGTACCCGGAATGAGATTCGCGCAAATCCCATACAATCACCGTGCATTTGTAAAGCGAGGCGCGCGCATCGCACGTGTCTCGGTGATTGTGTTTACTTAACAACGATCAAACAACATATTAATTTAGAACTTTTTGTTGAGAGAATGAGCTTCGGAAGCAATTGTATACGTAACATATGATTAATAAGTTGTTAGCTGGTAAATTACTTGTTATTCGGTCACACAGGCAGAAAAAATGGTGACAACTTGGAAAAATTTGATCATGCGCTCGTCCCAACCACGATCTATGCCATAATAGCCGAAGCTGTACACACTATCTACAACCGGCACTGATGACATTACTTGTTGTGCCGCTAACTTTCCAAAAAAGGGACATGATCTTCAGTAGAGAGGGTACGATCAAGGGAGGAGGAAAATTTGAATTCTAATAGTCGACATTACAACAATCTTCATAAACTTATTTTTTTTTAATTCTACCCTCGTGTCTACTTTCACATTTTCAATGAAATATTACGCACCTGGTAATAATATCTTTTATTTTCTATACTCGCTTGCAAAATCCATTGATCGAATTGACTTTAAATGGACATTAAAATAAAATGCATAACTAATTTTCGAGTTTTTCGGACTTTTAAAGATTACATGAAATCTTATCCGTATTGAGAGCTTAATGGGTTTATTCCACTGACTCTGCTGGAGGTGCTGGTGTGTAATGTGGTGGTTCCGTAAACGCCGTTTTCCGGAATTTTTCTCAATCGTTTCCCATGTCTGTGTAGAATCAATTTTTGTTTTAGATTGTTACTTATTTAAAGGATCTATGCAATGATTAAGCAAAATATTTATTTTATAAACATTAAAATATTATATAGAAAATTAAATGACTTTATATATAACACATATAAAGTATAATTAAGCCGTGGCATAATTTTAAAGAGGGAAACTATAACGACTTTTAAACTTCGATGAACGACTTTAAAAAAAAAATTAAAAATCGAACGAGGTGCAGAAGCAATAACAGTAAAAATATCTACGCAACTCTGGCAAGTGTACGGGAGGCGCCTTTGTCGCGGGCGTACCGACGCTACGTAAATCACAGCTCCTCTTGGCTTTTTAATGTCCTCGTTCTTATTTCTCGGCGCCTCTATTGCATTGCCAGTGCAACTTATCAGTGTAAACATAACTTGAATAAGGCACTTTAGCGGTTTATTTAATATCGTAACTTTCCATATATAATGAGATTAATTTCCCTTTTCAGTGTTCTTATATTCAGATTTGTACGTATTCTAATATTTGTTATTTAGTATCTTGTTCCAGATGTCCAATAGCCATTTGATAATATCGTATTAGTATACGATGGAAATCATTCTGATTCACTTTTAATTCACTTCATCTGACATTAGATTGCGGAACTGAGTTCTGAAAGGCATGTATAGGTCATCGGAAAACACAATCGGTCTGTTGGAAATCTCTCTATGTCTACATTAATAGTCAATGTCCTACGTCTGATGATAGTATGGTGATGCCTAATTGAATTGGACTTACCTTTTTGAATCTTTGACCTTAATTTTTTTATGCCATGAGTATTCTTTAAGACAATTTGATCTCGTTAAAACTATGGTGGCTATTTGAAATATATTTTTAATTAATTTATTAATACATTTTGTTTAAAATTAATAGATATTTAGTTTTAGCGTATCGTTGGCATTTGTTCTGGTTATAAACTGTTTTACAGCCGTCGGCGTCCTACTCAAACATAATCTATAAAAACAAGAAAAAAAATTATACTCAAGTTACGAATTGTGTTATCAAATACGAAGTTAATATCTATTTATACGTTAATGCGTAAATAAGTGTTATAATTTTATAAAGAATTGCACACAATATATTTAATTTCATGGATATAGTTTGAAGAGTATCTTAAAGTTCAATATCCAAAAAATTATCAAACGAGAGAAAAATCTCTCTAGTGTATTCAAATTCAAAAGTACAGTTGCGTTGTCGCTCATGTAAATCACGAGGCGACATTGTTTGCAGCGCTCTACATCTTTGCTCCTTATTTCTGTAAAGAAATTTTTATTTCTCGTTTCTCTATAAATCTAGGACAATGGTAGCATGGTCTTGACACTTTGAATTTATTCTCTAATTTTACAATAACCATTAATATTTAGTTGCTTTTATGTAAACAAGATGCAGTAATTATAATTTGATATTGCCTAAAGAGTACCGTTTTTTTTGTTCACAATATAGAATTTGCTCTCATTGTTAATTTTGCCAAAATACTGTTAAAAAGCTACCTAGATCCCATATTTTTAAATTCACTTCACAAGAAATCATTATATTTTTCGTTTAATAACAAAAATTATTATGTAATAGTTATATTTAATGTCTTCATTTTCATAATATTAAAGATATCTACACATATATAACATTAAAATTATATCTGTATTATTGTTTTATACAACTTTTTTCTAATTCAGTTTAATTATTATATTTCTAAGACCCATGCAATTCTCGTACATTTACGTTTACTTTTATAAAGAGCTGCTTTTAAAGTTAATTAAAATAACGCAGATATGTTTATTTATATTGTTGACAATTAATTATAACCACTAAAGTAGTGCATACTAGTAATTATGTTTTTTTTTGACTCTCCACTAATTCCCATGAGATTGAATCCCTTGCGGCACAGTGGCAACGCCGCGGATCGTCGGCTCGCCCCGACTCACCCTGGGGGACTTGAGGGAGTCAACTTGAAAAATGTTCACTAGTTCGCTGCGAGATTACTACTTTCACATAACGCCTTGTATCTGTGTGGACCGGTGCGTCACATTTAGTTCCTGCTTTCTCCTTTAAGTAAAACAAATTGCTTTCTTTGGTTCTTGATACACTTTTTTCTATTAATTTACGAAAGTTTTATATAAAATATCAATGCTCTCTCACGATTACAGCATTCCGAGACACACTTTGAATGAAATAATATATTGCAATTAATGTTTTTATGTAATTTATGAAAAAATTACATTTCGTCATTATTATTATTATTCTCTTAATTAGAAATAACACCACTTGATACTCTACTAACTTTAGGACGAGAAATAAGTCAACTCCACAAGGAGTATCCTACTTATTCATGACACAAAATATCCTAATATTTTGTTTTGTTTTTCAATATCAAAAGTGTTTTAAATTTGTCAACTTTAAAGAAAATTATTCACAACGCACCTGACTCAGCCGTGTTTACCATTTAACTAATTGTTATTAAATTTTCCCTCCACCGCAGTATTTAACCATCTTGTTGTATTAAAATACTTTCCTATGACCCTTGAATACCTTTCGTTGGGACACCCCACGAATATAAAATCCTTCCAAATCCCACGTACAAAAGATTGTAATACCCTCTATTTCATATTCAATTAAACGTTTTGTTAGGGACAAAAATCCATCTTCAGGATTTTGGTGAGCTTTGGTCAATGGTATGGATTTTGTGGGTCATTTAGTTTACACATGTAGCTCGAAAGAAATTATTAAAATTTTTTTTTTAAATGTAACTTCTAGCGACAATGATTAAAATTTAACTTATTAAAATAGCGTACTACAATATCATTTATTTCCAACGGACCCAGGTTGACCGTGATTGGATTGAATAGGCTTAAAAAAGGAATCTATCAAAAAAACAATAGTTTAAAAATAATAAATAACGTAATGATAGCATACTAAGGAAAAAGGATTAAAAAGTTATGGAGACTTTGTACTGCCAAAAGTTATTGACCTGTCGTTTTACAATAGAGAAAATAAATTCATTAAAATATCTTTTATAGCTTTTATAACTATAATCAATCATTCATTCAGGTACTCTGACAAAATAGTTTTTTAAGGTTTGTAAGTAAATGTTATAGAAAAAATCCTTCGAAACATCTCTGCACCCTAAATAAAAATTCAACTGAACACATCTGGGATTATAGCGCACCCCGAAGCTTAAGGGCAACCAGTAATTAGATATTAATAGATAAACGAACCTGACACGTGTGCGAGGGGAAGTTTACAAAGAGGGAAATAAAGTTTCGACTTTAGATACTAACCTATATCTTACAAGAGTTATATATAATTAGAAACATAACACAATTTTATAAGACATTTTTGAGTCAACAGATATGGTTCTTGCTTAATAATAATGATATTGCTAACTAACTTCATCGACTGGCTGAGCTTAATATGTTTATGAAGTCAAAAACTATAAAACTACGAAGACACTAACCGTTTCATGTAAAGAGAATCCCAAAAATTCGAAATAATTTAAAGAAAGTGATTTATAGAACGCATTATTCACTTAAAGAGTATTTAATTTCACACATTTAACGATTTAAAAAAAAGTATCGTACAAGATAGAACTAAAAAAAAATGTTCATCTATTTTGTAATCAAAAAATATAAAAGATCGTGTGCCAAAATATATGTTGTTAAAGATAACAAAGCTTGATTATGCCAAAAGGGGTGCATAAATTAGCAAAAAGTAATAATAACCGAAGACGAAAAATTACCTTATCTGTATTACGATTTTTAATCTAATTAATTAATTTTATTAACGACAATGACTAACGTTTTTATTGTATTCGTCACTATTTAATGACAAAAGATGATCAATTATTATATGTTTAATATTTCTTTTAGCCTATCGTGTATGAAGGTCAAGACAAGAATCCGGAAATGTGCAGAGTTCTGCTGACACATGAAGTAATGTGCAGGTAAAATTTGTTATATATTTTGTTTTTAACTAAATACTCAATATTTGGTTATATCAATAACTGTACAAATAATATTAAGGCCAGTTACACGTATTAAATCACAAAATAATAAAAAAATACAACTATTTACAAAATTTCAGTTAACTGACATTGTTAAAAAAAAACAATTCCACCTACTTGTCATTGTAGCGAAGAGCGTTCTTGCATGTCATCATTGCAGCATATGAAACTTATGTAATATATAAATAGATTCGTCTTTAGTATAAAACATTACAACAATATTATAA
>DWIC01000739.1:0-10595 GCA_018248135.1 Battus belus
CCAGTAAAGAGAATAAGGTCACGAGGTCAGTAGAAGAAAAAAGTCACAGGGCCGAGTACGGAAGCTTTGGTCTGATCAGATCTACACCGCAAACAAACAGTTCGTTATATAAATAATCTTGGCCGCTTCCGGTTGAACCATCTAGATATACATCTCGTTTGTCACTTCGTAACTTGTTTCTTAGATGAAATATTTAACTTTATCACATCTTTACCAGTGATTTGATGTTTTTATTCACACGTTATTCATTTTGGTCTATTATTATAGTCAAGTTCCTATAAGAATGGCTTGTAAAAAAAGACGTTCACATTCAGACTACATAATCGTTTTAACAGCAAATTTGTTCTCATAGTGTTACGTGATAATTAACATAGTAGGTGATCTAATAGAGTTATAATGATAATATCTTAAACAAAATAATATTGAAAAGACTATGAGGTATCAAAATATGTGATAGAAATTTGCATAAAGAGATAAGCGCGATCAAAGGATTGCTTTCAGAGTGGTTTACCTGGCGAGCATATTTAAGTTTTCATGAAGTGAGGAAATGGAAAATAAATTGGATTTGAATAAGTTTCTTAAAACTACGCAAGATCTATTTACTTTGTTTTGCTGTGGCGTTTAAAAGGATTCCACTATTAATTTACCACGCTTTTATGAAATATTCTTAACAATTGGTTTCTTTGTCATATAATTATAATCTACATCGGTGTTTATTCCTTCCTAATTATTATTCCTATGTATAAAACTCAACAGATTAAAGCATTTTACCTACAATTTTTTGCAGAACATTTTAGATAAATCATGCCATATAATTAACATGTGTATATCGTATCATCATTTCAACCGGAGAACGGCCACTGCTGGACCTCTTCCTTAGATTTCCAATGAGACTAGATGGAAGGGGCTTGCTGCCAACGTCTGCACACAACGCAATAAAAATATAGACACAGAAAATTGAAACACACAAATAAATGGCCGTTTAAAAAATAAATAGTTTTTGTTTTGATAGATTAAACGCATATAAAAATAACATTTTCAATAATTAATAAAAACAAACAATATGAAAAATAATGATAAGATTTAAAGTTTCATTTGATTTTAAATTAAATAGTGCTAATTAATACAGTGAGTAAATAGTACAAAAAAGAAATAAAACAGGAAAATGTATCTTATTTGCTGGAGATATTTAATAAACATCAAGTTTTGATACAAAGAGGAAAATGTATTAACACGGCAACTTCACCCGACGTATGCCCGATGAGAAGTTTCAAACATTTTCAGCGAAACTTTTCTATATGCGAAACGGTATTGAAAGCTCACACAGAGATTAGCGTGTGCCGTGAAAATGAACGCTTAAGGATTACTCCCGCGCGAGTGTGAAGTTGTCTTGTTATAATGCGCCTATTGTGCACTTTGCGATGAAAATTTTTCAAAAGCGAGAAATGCGGAAACTAGGAAATTTCCGTTACCTGATGCCGATGATATGAGATGTCGCGCAATGTACGTAACATTTAATTATGCAGATGCATTTCCTTTTTAAATTATGCGTATAAATTTTTCAGACCTATTATTATATAATTGTAAAAATATTACTAATTTATATATTAACAAACATAAACCATACGTTTCAAAATCTACCTCCACTGACGTTTCATTTTTAAAATACATTGATTATATGCAGGTTTCGAGTAACTTTGTCCAATTTTGAATATAATCGCTAGTCATATATTCATAATTCATTACTAAACTTTTTTATAAAGCCAAAACTTTTAATCTTTTTTAGTTTAGTTTTTTACCCGTGCAAAGATATTTATTATATCACAACCTAATTTATGTAGTTACTGCGTCTTCTGTTACCACTGTTCAAAAATATTATATTCATCAACATCACTATCAAATTTTATAACTATTCGATAGTTAATTTTGAAATTAAACCTAAAATAAATAAAATTAAAATAAACATTGTGGGAATTTTATTAGGTATAACAAAGAAAATCTGAAATGTTTGTACAAAAATGTTTTATCACATAATATTCTCACATAATCTCTATTCCCTTAACATATTCACAGTGTCTTCTCGAAGCCGTGTTTACGACGGACGCGAATTTGCATTGTTACATAATAATGAGCAAAACATCAATTCGTTCCAATTTTTTCATGTTGAAGAAACGTCAGTAACACTTTGTATAATAATATTCGAACTATATTTTAGATATTTTAAAAAAGACTGATTTTTCTGAAGATAAAACATGCAGTCTATTCTGTGAAAAACTGTGATTATTTTAAAGAAACTTAGTCTTACATTTAATACGGTAGTTCATTACTTATTAAATTATTTTGTTAATATAATTTTGTTATTACTATGTCTAAGCAACGTAAATTACATAGTAACAGTAATAAAAAATGTATGAATAAATTTTAAAAACCGCGGGACAATCTATGTCCAACTGGCTTAGCTATGATCTGTGAACATCAAACGTGTCGATGAAGACGAGCCATACCGACGGCTAACTAGATCTTTGAGCGTAGTTTGGACTTCGGTCTGATCGTATTTACTCAATGCTCACTAGTTAGACTTCGCATTGCGGATAGCGTCCTTGTGTTTCAGATTTCAAACTTGCTAACTAGCTGCCACTAAATGTTACTGAATTTAATAAGTTAATTATTATTTCTTTAATTATGTTCCAAAATAAAACAATATCTATAAACGTGATTATAATCACGGCACGGTTTTAATGACGGAAATAATGCGCCAAATATTTCTGTTCATCTTTATTTCATTTCTTAGTCATCATCCATTTGAACGGTTGGAAGCGTCTTTTGAAGAATTTAATAATAATATTTTTGTATGAATTTAATATTATGTAGTAATAAAAGACACTTTGATATTGCTGTAGCGCAGGGCATTCATCTGCAAGAAGAGATAACTTTTTTGATCATCGGTAAACGGTGGTATATTCGCTACCAACCGGTCCTATTAAAATCAACAGGCCATAGAACGAGCTAAAATGATGATAGACATTAGTTATTAAAAAAAATCTTGTTAATAAAAGGTTAAACTTTTCATGGGACTAAACAATAATGTAGGGATATTTAAAGGAATAGGTTTAACAAGACGCAAACTTTTGCAATTTCCACACCAAGTTAAAGGATAACTGTTATAATTTAAGGCAGTCTTTGGCGTCGTTTTTGGCTCCTCAAGTGTTAATATTGGAGGATTTGTTATTACTCCCTTAATATTATAGACAGGTTCAACAAACAGCATGTCGTTAGCAGCACGTCTGCTATATGGAATTAGATTTTCAGGAATTTTGTTTTCACCATGCATTTGGTTTGACGTCATTTCAAGTATTTCTTTTAATAACTGGTAAATATCATGAAAACTAAAATCGGTAATGTCTTCAACCTGTGACTTTAAAAGATTGTTTAATAGTTCTTCAAACTTTTTTTCAGCGTGTTGCGTAGGAGTCATTTTACTTCGAAGCAAATCAAGTAATATGTTATTGTTCAAAACACTATTAGATTCAGAAATGTTTTCTAAATTCTCTTCGATGGGTGCTTCCGTGTGATTAATATGTATTGCATCCTTTCTTGTTTCAACTTTTGGATTGGAAAATTTTTCTAGAAGATTTTTCAAATTATCTTCAATAGTTTTCTCATCTTCTGTGTTATTGTTATCTAACATGTCTTCGCGGGATGAAACATTTACACGTTTGGTTTGATCGCTTGGTAAAAAATTCAAATTATATGATTCGTTCGGTATCAATTTAAAGTAAATAATATTGGAATCATTTAACTGTTTTGACGCATCATCTTCGTTATAACCATGTTTTATATTTTCTTTTAAATAGTTGCCGCTTGATTGTGCAAGCAATTTGTCAATCATTTCTGTTAACATTTCAGAGGTTTCCTGGGTGTGCCATGCAAAGCTTCTTAATATGACGAAAGCTAAAAATGAACCTGAAAAAGGATTGCAATTATTATAAAAATCACGTTTGAAAATAAAACATTCTGCAATAATAAAAAAATCTTACACAGTATTGCACTCATGGCGACGGACATGTGTTACATTAAACACTGAAGAAAACGCTATTACAATTCTAATCAGCGTATTTCTCATCAACTCTTATCACGTGAGTTAATTAAGGCATTAATTAGGAGTAAATTCTTGAATTAGATATAGCATTAACCTTATTAAATTAACACACACAACGAAATATTCTGCTATAACGTTTTATAATTATTATTCTTAGAAAGTAAATCTTTAGAATCTGTATTTTATATTAGTTTATCAGTTTCAAATCAATCAACAAATTTATTTTCGCGAAAACATTTTACAAGTAAACGGAAACTGAAAAAAGCAATCTTGGTTAGCGCTGCCTTGGACGGCAACGGCATCAAGTAAACAGCCCGGTTCGTCCTGCATTTCAATCGACTCTATTTGTATTTTATTGGAGACGACTCGGTTTGCAGCGACACAAACCAAAGCTTTATGTTTTATTGAGTTCTTCTATGAGACTCACTCAATAATGGACTTTGATATTAACAATAGTGCAGTTTAATTACTTCTTCCGTCTACTTGTATTATTTAAGATTTTGTCCTCAATCCTGTTATTATAGTATTCTTTGCACACAAATTTATTTCTATGAAAACCAATCCTTATATGGCCAAATAATATGACCAATAGAAGCATACAAGTAATATACCGTACACCCTTTTCATAGGTTATATCATCGCAAAAGCGTTAACGGTCCCTTAAAAAATTACTCATAGTCCATAAAAAGAATACCTTAATTTGTTATTAATTGCTTATTTTCTTACTTTTATCGATTATATAAAGACAGAAATTTTGTCCCTAATTAGCTTCCATAGACAGTTTTGCAATGTTTTTGCGGGAGAGGCATCAGAAATGTATATAGCCAAGCGTGTTACGTATTGTTAATCTAATTAATTTATTTATCAAGTTAAGCATATTATGTATAACATAAGTAAGAATTGATTACGCTTTTATACTAAGGAAAACATTAAAACACATTTTAAAAATTTTAAACAACAATACTTATTTCATCGGCGACACCGTGTGTACGAATAGTTATTGTACATTCGCGGCCGTTGGAATAATTGAGGTGTACATTTTCACTTTGTTCCGTTTCCAATCGATTAAAATCGCTGTACCTCTTGTACTGCATGTCCAGTGTTTACTAAACGATTTGAACAGTTCGACGGTTTGCGCAGCCGGGCGCACAATTTTTTGTGTGAGCTTCTGTGATTCATATTCATAAAGTATTACGAAAAACTTTACGTCTTTTTTGGTGCAGCGTGCATTTGAGGCTCAGTCTAAATACGAAGGCAAATAAACGTATCGGTACGATTCTTTTAAAACGATTAAAGTATTCCATAACAAAATTGAATACCTCTTTACAATAAAAATGGATAAAAATACTCATTTTCGCCGCGCTAGGGATTATTTTTTCGGTAATACCAAATATTAAACTGAAGTTTTAAAGAACAGTCTGATTCGAAAAATCTTTATACACTGAACCGCAAAGAAAAAGGGTCGGTTATGAAATCGTCGATATCTTCTTAAATACTTCTTTATGAAATAAAAACTAAATTAAAGAATATTTCAATGTGATTAAATGAAATTAAAATAATTATACGCAGTTTTTGCTTCAATTTCGTAAGGGTAGATGTGTTATATAAGTAGCGTTTTTGCACAGTTTAATACTTGGTATTGCCTCCACGAGCTCACAATACAGCTGTTATGCGGTTTGGCATACTCTTTACTAGGTTTCAGAGGCGATGCTGTGGAATATTCTGCCATTCCTCTATCAGAGCTAATTTCAGATTAAATCCAGAAACGACCACTATTTTTATTTTAAAATTTTTAAACAATTTAAAATAAAATTACAAAAAGGTTTGATATATCATTTTATACGGCATTGAATATTATTTAATGCTGTTTTTATTTCATGACATTGAACCAAATATTTTAGAAAAAATTGAAGTTTTGGTAACGACCCTTTTACTTGCGGTTCAGTGTATATTTCCTATAAATACTGATTAGAAATATTTAAAAGGGTTTTAAAACTTTTTGTTAACAAATGATACCCTTTTCCTATCAAAGTATGAAGTGATCACTTAATTTTCGCATAATTTTAATTTAAATAGTGATAACTTCTGTAACTAAAAAGTTTGTAGGCACAGATAATAAAAAATAATTAATTTTAATATTCAGTGATTCGAATTACTATAATTTTTTTCTTTTTTCATTGTCATAACGTTATATATTACTTCTGAAACAATTTATTTTTAGACAGCATGTACTGTATATTAATTAACAGCAAATAAGCTGTAAGTTATTACGGATGAAAATTTTCACTACATTTTCTTTTTATAACGTAGCCGTGTTACTAAAAAGATCAATTGCCGACTCAGAAGTTTATTTGTACTTGGAGACGTCGCGATAACGAAGTGTAACGAGTGGGGTAAGTTGGACGTGTTGCGGTGAACTCTGACCAAGTTCCATTCACTGCTGTAAATTACTTTAAGTATAAAGTTTTGTAATGAGGGAAAACGTTTTAAAACAGTTTGGTAAGTTTCAATTATTATGTCCGAGTTGTACGATTACAGTCGTGTGACATAATGATGGACCTTTGGGGTCGAAAGAATCTCGAGTGATGGCCACGAGCCGGTAGAAGCGGCGTGGGCATGCCACCCACTAGGTAGACCGACATAGTTAAGCTCGCAGGAAGTCTCTGAAATCAGACAGCGCAAGACCCGCCATCGTGACGATAGTTGGGGGAGGGGATATGCCTTGATATGCCTTGTAGTTGGCGTCTATCAGCTGTATAATGCTGACAATGATGATATAACATATTCTACATGGAAATATAGGGGATATACAATTAGGTAGACCGAAAAGAAATATCGCTTTCTTAAGTTAAATTCCACAAAGTTAAAAGTCCACCCCTAAAAGCTTACGGCTTTACGTTTGTATGTAGCGGTCTGTGCTGAGGTCCTCTATGGAGCCCTCTTTATTTGCCATCTTAGTGAAGTTTTAAAAATGGCTAAGAAGTTTTGCAGACGCCTCATAGAAAGCAGTGTAACTAAGGTCTGCAAAAAAGTCACATGGGACTTCTTACTTAAGTGTGTCAGTAGAATGTTAAACTTTGTTGTATTGGTTTTGTTATCAATAAAATTGAAATTAAAAATATCTTTATTAGAACATACCATTACAATCATTTATATTCGTCAGCTCAAAATTAAGTTAACGTTAGTTCATATCATACTTATAATAACTGAAAAGAAACTAACTAACCTAGATATCCTTAAAATTAGAACAATTAATTTCCATGTAACGTAATCCTGAACATAGTCTTAAACAGAATAATATGCCTTTTGAGAGAGCCTGTGCTTAACAAATTACTTGAATTTACTTAGAAATATATTTACAGCGTCGCTTAGCAGTTTGTTTTAAAATCGTATATATTATTCTACGAATGAGTGAGTCACTTTATGCCAGTCTAATAGAGGTACATCAAGTTTAATGATGCTCTTATAACTATGTTAATACTATAATCCTGTTTTTGTAACTATTTTATTTATGTATTTCATACATCTTTTTCAAACATTTTACAGAAAAACCGATTGATTTTTAGCACTCCGACATGAAAATTTGTATACTAGATAACAAGATGTTGTTAATAACTAAGGTGAACGTTTTGTTGATTATAAATAATAACTTGTTAAAAATGGAATCGTGTGAATTAATTCAAGAAAGCGACATTACTTTCCGTTCCATCTTATACATTTTTATCCGAAAGCAAGCGTTTATAACTGCTAACATGCGTGACTTGAACAACCCAAAACAATTATTGTACAATATTTTAATTAGCTATTAAGGAATAAAGAATTAACAGTATTCGTTTCAAAATTCATTTACAACATTTTAAGTCATTTTTATTAAATTTAAATAATCAATTGAATTAAAATAAGATGTCTTTTAAAATCCTAATTATATGAAACAGATGAATGTTAAAAGTTAGTAATAAAATCATTTTGAACCGGTGTTTTAATCCATTTATACATCCGTTATCCCTTCAGACGGAACGTGTAATTTCACAGAGATCTCATTATAAATTCTCAAACAGTACGTTCCGGCAAATTTATTTCAATCCACAAACGAAATTATTAAAGGATGAGTCGGATTCAGCGAAAAGTACCTTAACTGACCGTGCTAAACGTGATTACATGCTCCACTTGGACTCTAACAATTATTGGTTGCGATTACAATTCTGATATAAAAAGAAGGAACAGAAGTAACCGGCATAGACCAGCCTCAAACTGAGGTTTAGTAAGTAAGCTTCGCAAAGTTCTGGAGTGGAGTTCACAAATCGACTAAAGCACCTGGAAGACCAACTTAATAAAGTCTCCGAAACACGCTGGATGGACGTCGCCTCCAACAAGTTTTAACAGATATCTATGCGTACGGCATATTTCCTGCAGTGAGCGTCATATAACTGAAAGGGTTATATTTATAAAATTAATAAGAATAGATAATACAGAATCAATAGGCAACACAACGGGAAAGCATAAATGTTATGGCTGCGTCCAGAAGGAGGCTACAGAACGGGAACGACAGAGGACAGATCCCGCTCTGAGACGACGCCGTTAGCGCAGGTGACGCGCATCGCGACGACGGCTCTCCGAAGAATAGTATTCCCCTTCCAGAAACGGGGCCTTCGGAGTCGCGGGCGTCTTAAGGTGGGGGCCGTAAAGTTCCACTAGCACCGGCGACTCTGAGGAGGACGACGGATCGACGTGGTCTCGAACCGTCGTGATAGACCCACGAGGGTTTCGGGGGTAGTGCGAATGCGCATACCCCCCGATACGTGATATCTACGATAGCAAGGCGCGCGGTACAATCGCGTGGCGTTTCCTCGTCGGGAGATACCGCGGTCCCCCACATCGCGCATATGGTGATGGGGGTTTTAGTGAGTAAGAATCCCACATACCCCTGTCCTCCCTCCTTAAGCTGGGTACCTTGAACGCTGGAAGATTTCCCTACCGATACAGAAAAAAAAGAGATTTGGCTCTGTATATTTGGCTATGTATTTATGCTGTCAAATTAAAATAACTCATTGTTATTCAAGTTAAAACTTTGAAAGTGATTGTTTGCCAAAAAAAAGACCAATAGGTTATTTAATTTTAAAGACTTTAAATAGACTTCCGTCCTTAAATAAAGGCAGTCCTTTTGTAACAGCGTTATAGTTATGTCATAGTTTAGTCTAATCAGTCTTAGTTAAGATTTTACGCCTGAGTGTTTTTCTTTGTAATAAATATTATGCTTATTATGATGCTGTGAAGTTATTGTTCCGGAGAAGATCACTAAATATAAGGGATTTAGAGCTGTACGTCAGTTCAACGTCAAGTAATTTTTTGGAAATTATTTACGTTTAACCACGTTTTGCATACGAAGAACATTGCTATGGAGACTTGCTGTCAAGGGTAGATTTCAATCTATATGTATAACAGGTTAGTGGTTATCGTTGTAAAAGATTTAAAGTTTTTATAACAATTTCCATTCTACACAAAGTGGTCACTCTGTAATAATATATTTTTTCTTTTAGAATGCGAAAAGACAATATCTTCTAACGGTATGAGTTCTGCATGAATAGATAGTGAATCCGTACTTTCGAAACGCTTTTTCTTACAAAGTTATTTCTGAATCCATTGATTATTGGATATGGTTTACCATATTCAAAAATCAAATAACAAATATGTAAATAACAAATAAGCTATATATTATTCCCTTTAAAGCTTTTACGTCTATAAGCAATCATCCTGTATAATTTATATTAAACTTCAAGTCAAGCTATACGCTTATAGTAATTTAAACGATGTTTATGTTTAGTTTCTTGCGCGTTCCCAGTAAAGCCGCTTTGGCAGAGCTTTCACAACACTCCATTCCGCTAGGTTGGTACAACAAAGCTGTCTCTACGCTGGCGTTTGTTTATAGTGAACATATAGCTCATAAAGCGTCAGGATACGAAGGATGTCACATCTAAGTTACTACTAATTTTTTTGATAAGTTTCCAGCTCAAGGAGTAAAGATAAGTTATCTTCTTACTGAAATTAAAACTGTTTTCTGAATTATAACGAATTGCTTTCACAGGGGAGATTATACGAAATGTTTATGAGACACAAATTACCCATACTACCTTAAGGTCAAGCAGTGGAAACCCAACAGTGGAGGATTGATTGCGATGATAGATCACGGGTTCAATTTCGAAGATACACGTCTTAAATATAATTCACACTGTGTTAATATACAGGATAGTCAGTTCACACAAACAAGTTTCCAGAGGATGCGCAGCAGCGTACTCTGCGTAATATCAAACTGCGATCGCCATTCTGCCTGCCAAGCGTGGCGATTATAGTATTTTCTCCCATTGTTATGTTTCTGAGAGGCCTATGACTTGTAATGACAACTATGAAGTGAAAGTTTTGGAGTGGGGGTCAACTGTCACTCGCGTCCGTAGGTCCTTGAGACCCTAGAGACCCTACACGTGACCCCTGGGTGGTGCTA
>DWIC01000740.1:0-10594 GCA_018248135.1 Battus belus
GTATAGGATATCCTCCCACAAGGTGGACGAACATACCTTACTGGAAAACCTACGAGGGCAGCCTATGTCCAGACTACCTGATCTGAGGTCTTCTTTAAAAAGCCCTTACTAGGTAGAGCGACAGCCCAAGCAATTTAAAATATTGTCTACGTCTAGAAGACAGAGGGCGTTTTACAGCTTAAATGATGAATATGATGAAAAATAATGTTTTACCGGTACCTTATACAACGTACCAGCTGTTTCATTCCATATCTTCCATGCTTCAGGTCCAGTAAACATCAGTACGAAAGCGCGGCTGGTGGCGCCGGGGCTGGTGGCACCTGGGACTGTCTCTCTCACCTCCACGGAGCTGTACTTCGAGGTAGATGAAGAGGATCCGGAATTCAAAAAGATCGACCCTGAGGTAAGTGATGTTTCCCTTTTTCAGATTTAGAAATTGTGTTTCGTCAGGTCTTCAAGTTTGATCATTTTCTTTCCTTACAACAAAACAACTTAGTTGAACATTAAAATTAATACTTAAAACATTAAAATTTTCCATGATTTGACATCATGCGGCGTATTTAGGAAGTATTTCGTTTATTTTTGAAGCAGTTTATTAAAAATATGTTTGATATGTATATCGTATAAGAGACTAGCTTTTGCCGGCGGCATCGCCCGCGTTAAAAACTATTATAATTAATCAAGTATAGTTTTTTAAATAGAATTTATCAAAACCCTGATGGGATGCCTACGTCATATTAGCTTTATTCATGCAAAGTCTCAGCCCGATCGGATTAAAATTGACAAAGTTACATACAGACTTTCATCTCTTATTTTATCTCCCTGATGTTAGAATTAATCAAAATCCTTAGCGGATGCCTACGTCATAACATCTATCTGCATGCCAAATTTCAACCCGGTCCGTCCAGTGGTTTGGGCTGTGCGTTAATAGATCACTATGTTAGTCAGTCAGTGACCTTTGAGTTATATATATTGTATATAGATTGTAACGTATGAAAAATTAATTAATATTTTTTTCTCGTGCTACATAAAAACACCTATGAAAACCAATTTAGTTTTTAAGTCTATTTATGAAGAAAATATGTCTAGCACGCATATTTGCGTCAGTGCTCCATAGATGGCGTTATCAGTTGTGGCAACCGATACTAGGTAAAACAGTGCGGTTTGTTAACATTTCAGTGAATATTAAAACGGAAGTAGGTTAAATGCATTTTAATGGTCATAATTTTGAGTTATCGTCTTATATACGTATAGCTCTCAAGGATATTGTGTACGACATTACATTCCAATGTACCGGCGTTAAAATCATTTCGAAAAATCAGTAAAATTTCCAGGGCTAACATCACTAACTTCTTTCGAAACATTCATTCATATGGATTCTCTAAATTATCTTGTTATTATTTTAAAAAGATTCGTTAAACAAAAACTTGTATAAAATCTATTTTAGTGCAGAGTTTTTACGTAACAATAAAGCTTAAAGATGAAGCTCTACATATGCTATTAGCGGATTCTGAGCTGCTTTGGTCACAAAGCTCGGAGGCAACTAGAGAGCCTAGATGAGCTGGTTATCATAGAAAAGGTAGGAGGAACGACACCAAGTTGGCGTTTAGGGGACTCTGCGCAGGCAGGTCGAAGATACCTGTGAAGGCAACTCGTTGAGTCCTTATCGAAGAAGAGGGTAGCTTTCAGCAATGAGCTAGACGGCCAAGAAGAAGAAGAAGGAAGCTTGGGAATGGATGAGTCTATAAATGCATGAAGCATTATGTAAAAGTTTATAAAAAAACCCATGCTTGTTATAGATTTTTGGCTTCTCAGGTCAGTGCGCGTTGAGAACCCTGGTAGAAAAGCTACCAGGGTTAAAGCTACCAGGTATTAATGAATATGATGGATGCCACTATACGATGGTTGCAATTTGTTTTAGTTGCCAATAAATTAAGCTCTTCCGACCTCTTCCTATGACTTACACAAGTTGTCACTTTTGAACGGATTCTTTATGGATGATAACATAAAAAATGAAAAAGGTGATAAATAACACACATACTAACCGCAAAAGCGGATCTCAGAAATAAATTTACGTTGTTTGTCAAACAAGATTCGTAAGAAACTGTGACCAGAAATGTGCACAAAAAAAATACTAAAATGTCAATTGTTGTTGTATCAGGTGGACCGAAAAGTAATGTCGCTTTATTAAGTTAAATTCAAACGACTACATTGGTAACAAGTTTTTATCTTAAATCAACAATATAATCACCTTCGTTATCAACAACCTTTTTGCCATCTAGTATAGAAATTTTCATGTCGGAGCCATATACATTGACATCCAAATAAAAACAAAGGCGGCATGCCTTGTCTGGCTGCCTGTGTGTATGTAGATTCAATAAACATAAAAATTATATATTTTTTTTTGAAGTTGTTTGTTATCGTCAAAATAGGGGGGATATAGGCCTATGTCCTCTCCCGCACATTTCCCGTAGAATCAATTTACAGATCTTCATCCAGCGTCAACCGCCTGAGAAACGCTAATGAGAAATTTTTAAAATTAATAAGTAGAATTTTTAATTTATGCGGTGTTAATAACACGAAGTCTTAATAGTTAGAGACTCATAAAAGACATTAACGGTATTCAAATGTTAAAGTCGTTATTGTACGTTCCAACGCGTCTCCCGTATGTGCGCACATAAAAATCTGCATATAGATCATTAAATGTAAGCGTTACACTGAAAACATTTCGCGGCGGACCAACGGCGGACCAACGGCGAACCGACGGACCAACGATTGAGCAATAAAATCGATATGCTTATCAAGAACTGCTTTATTGTTACGGTGACAATATTATTTGTAAATTATTCGGGATATTTGTTTTTAGTTCCTGGTGGGAAAAACGCAGGGGCTGCTTAACCTATATAGTGCAGGGTGTACAGCATCATCTTGGACCATCATACGTGCTACAGGCATAAAAACAATGCGTGTTATTCTGCCGTCATAAGAAAAGTCGTAACTAATACCATATTGTAAACTATACCTACTCATAATATTGCTTGTTGGAATATCAAAATACTTTCTTGTTGCGACGGCAAGTTTAATCGTTATAGTTCCGGGGGGAGGGGGGGGGCAGTCCTAGTAGACGCCAGGATTTCATTGCACACAGGCGCCACACGAGATAGAGCCGCCCCTGGAAACTCGAGCCCATCATTTATTTAATGTATTAAACTTAAATATTAAACAGAACCAAAAATTTTATTATTTTTGTTAAGAAAGCCATTTTCATATATTTTTTTAATTTATTGACATGTGGTTAGAAGATAGCATAATATATCCAGGGTTATGTAAGTTTACGATAAGCAAAACGTACTTAACTTTTAATTTTAAAAGTTTTGAAAAGTTTCAAGTTCAATTTTGCTGTTTGTTTTATAAAAATACCTGAACACGGTGATATTAAATGAAATTATGGTAAAAGAATTTTCTATAAGTTTTTATTTATTGAATGCGTATTTTTAAGACATGTACGTTTTATACATACGTCTATATATACTTATATCGTATCATTATCCACAAGATATCTTAGACCTTAATTTTTTTTTAATTTTAAACAAAAAGTTGAAAGCTTATTACTACATAAGTATTATAGTAGCTTTCAAGATATTTTAGTTTATCGCGGTCGATAATTTAATTTATTGACACATTTTATGGTTGTTATTATAATGTTCACTCATAAAGTTGTCAAATTTTATTCAACAAAAGTCGACTTTCTGACCGATTCTTCTCAACAGGTGTTAGCTTACTAGTTAATAATGTTATAATAATCGATTATACAAAAACGCATGTAAATGCCTACATAAATAAACCAATTTTGAATTTGAATTCGAATGACAATGTATTGATGATTAGAAGGTGCTTAACGATTCCTGTTTGAAAAAATGAATATTTGTTACCATTCACTAACAGATTAATATATTGTGAAAGATATTTAAAAGGATATTTCGCTTTAGGACTGTCCTTTTTGACACATAAGAGCTGGTGTCAATAGTGACTGTTAAGTAGTTCACCGGTTGTTAAAACAAGGCCGCGTTTTACGGCCAATAAAACAACTGTTTAATTTACGATCGTCAAAATTCGAGCCGATGTGTCTGTAGGGTCCTGGGAAACGCTTAGAAGTTGGTCGCACTAATGGCGATATAAAACGATCGTGCCTATTATTTGAGGCTATAAAATAAATATCACATTCGAATGGAGATTTTATGTTTTATTTTTAATGTTTATTCTTAATTGTATCAATATTGTTTAATCTGAAATTGAGTATCTCTGTTTAAATTCCTGTTGTTTGTTCAATGATGATGTGTTATGTGATGTTGGAATGTATCGGCAAGTTATTAACAACAAGTCTATATAATTCAGTAATCATTAATGGATTTTATTTATAATTTATATTTTAAATCTTAATTTAAAACTGTGTATTACATATGGTGCTCGGTAATTTAAAATTTTCATATTTTATTAATATTAAAGGGACCGGCCTGCATTCATTGTTGTCTGACGATCTTAATAAAGACATCTGTCCACTTTGTGATTAGATATCATACGGCTCGCCTGTCGGTCCGTGGTCTGACCACTGCCACTTTACCTTTCCAATACCCTGGGCTGTGTTTTTTCGTTCTTTTACGGATCGCCTCATTACTAACTTGGCCTCGTAAAGAAATCCCGAGCATAGCCTTATCCTTGGCTATTTAAGCGACTTTGAACTTGTTGATTAACCACGGAACGACAGCCGATCTTGTTAATGTCTTTCTAAGATGCTCGATGCAGGTCGCTTTCAGCCGGTACTACTAGTAATCCAAAGGGAAGACTTATGTAGATAATAACAACAATGTTCAGTCGATATCTGACAAATCATTTTCCATCTAAATATTACATAATATATTGATTGTTTGATCATCGATATCGAAGGAATGCATATAAATTGTTACTAGCTCGTCACTAATGTGTTACGTAGTAATAACACTGTGAAATCAAGAAGTAAAGTGAATATTTTAGTGAATGTTAATTCTTTATTTATTCTTTCATGACAATTTCGCTTTTTTGGAATAGTGTTTATAGCCTTCAAGACCTTCATATATCCTTTTTTTCCTCAATCGTGTCAAAACGGCGACCTTTCATCGACTAAAAGTGGCACGTAATTAAATCAGACTACTTCTGTGGCTGCGGAACGGAAAAAAAATTAAAAAAGTTTCGAAGAATCACTACAGTATGACACGGATCTATCGACACATGTCACTTTTGAGACATAAAACATCCTTCAAAATGGTTTAGATTGAGACAAATGACCAACACTATCAGCGAGGTATCTAATTGTTAATCGATGATTTTCAAGGATCAAATCTTTGATTATTTGGATGTGGAATTCGTCGGTTTTAAATTACAATTTTACATTACTTTTTGATCACGTAATATATTACGTTATATGTCTTTCGAGTGGTGACTATGGAGCAATATGTGCAAGGTAGGATATCCATTTGTAAGGCAAACAGACGACCCTGATAAGAATGTCGGAAAATGCTGGATTCGGACCACTTTCTACTGGTCCCAATGGAATTCTTTCCCCAAATGATGATTATCAAGCCAAGTCTGAAGTAATATAGTTCGCAAAACATGGCAATATTTTCCTGTATACATTTTAAAATCATAATAAAATAAGAGAGATCGGCAGAGATCGATTAAAATGTTGTCATACCCTAAAATAAAAGAAGTGAATGTTAATTATTTATGAATCAATTAGGGCGGCTGTTGCCTATTTAGACGACAAGCAATTAATTTTGCTCCACGACCACCACTTTCTACACGCGATGCGCCGGCGCAGGGACAAAGTAAACGAACAGCGAACTTTAAATATTTATAACACCGGCATTAATTCTCCGAACATTCGTTTTATAGCGTATTAATGAAATTCTAACGATAAATTTTATATTTTATTGCTTTATGAATAAAGATATTTTTTCTCTCTATCCCCGACATTAAAATTTATAAATAATGTATAAAAAGGTACAGCCGCATGATAAAGTCGATTTCAAATAAGGTGTGACGTTTTGGCTTTGTTACGTTATTTATTAAGGATCTTGTTTGTACAAGAAGTAGTAAAATGAGAATTATATCCTATAATTCCAAATGCTAACGATACCATCGTAAGCTAAGCTTCATTCAAAAACATCTCTTACTGCGTTGGTTTAAGGCTTAGTTAAGAATGTCTTTACAGTTGGGTTAAAGATGTTTGTAGCGAGTAGCGTGTGGGATATCGATAGTGGGTATAGGCGTGTAATATAGGCGGGTAACCGAATATGAGGCACTTTAACTGAGCGAACAATGCGACCCTGCGGCGATCGGGCCCGCGAGGCGCCACGACAGTGTTGTTTCGTGCGATATACAATTATCGATATTTATCGAGCCTTAAATATATTTATATTCGTTCATTGACATTCACACTAGTTTAAACCTTTCACTATTCATATTAGATACATAGAGGGCATAAGATTTTTAAGGTCTTGCATAATACAAAAAAGGCTAGAAATCACAGACAGGTCTGTCAGGTAAGTAACATTCTCTTTCAGGCTAGTTCCACATTAAGAAGTTAGACATGTATTCAATGCTTTTGTTTGTAATTAATATAATTAAGTTTTAATAAAGCTTACTCAATACGTTAAAAGGCGACTGCACATTGTATTTTTTTTAGTCTAGGTATTAATTTCTATTAATCGATTTGCAATTATAACTACATATGGGACAACAGATTTGCAGTAATGTATTTTTGTATGTTCGTGTTTACGTGTTGATATATCTTAAAAAAATAAGAAATGTCGATAATTGTTAGTGCCACATGCCTAACAGCTTGTGTGTGTGGGGCATCTCCTCAGCCTCGGACAGCGGGACAATGGCGCCCCGCGGTGCGCCCGTGTCACTGCCCGCGGGGGGCCAGGGGTCTGTCCCCCCGCATGCCGTGCACTGATTTGACTTACCTTACCTTTTTGTTATACATTTTTAATTACATTTCTGCATTTGCACTGATCAGACATACTTATTATTGAATTTTTCGAATCAAACTCCGATAGGCAGCGGTCGAGAAGCCCGAATTGTTTTGTCAAAGTATCGAAACATCTGGAGACCAAAGTCTTTGACTATTGAGTTGCCGGTGATGAGGTGATGATCAATTACGATAGGTCTTATAAGAATGCTGAAGACATCACGCAGTGCACAGTCATGCTTACACAAGGAACAATGGAGAAAACTATACCTGGAGACTTGCTTCGAGAATGTAACAAAAATGAGGAGTTCTGATGTAGATCCACCACTGGGCCACTTCGCTCGGGTGACTCATAACCGTCATTACTTGCACATCCCACATTCGCTCGGCGAGCCATGGAGAGGTTATACTAGGGATCTCTTAATGAGATCGAATCAGTATCACCAAAGTTTACATAACGTACAGAATTGGTGGCCGCCAGGTCTTTTATAAATAGTATAATACTATTACTATTATAATAATAGTACTGATATTAATCTAGACTTCCATGTACTTACGTAGAATATACAAACACGCGAAATAAGCACAAAATTAAAATATTATTCATGTAAATGTAATAAATTATTATATAATACCGATTTACGCTAAAAACTACAAATATAAAGGAATTAATAATTGTAAACAGTACCACAAAGTGTCTGGCAGCCGTCTTGTTGATGGCGACGGCAATAATTTTGCTCAATTTTACAATTTTTATGGCAAAACCGTAGCAAAACATGCTTATCTAACTATATTTAAATGAGAACATAGCTACATGGAGTCGGTTACAATATTTTATTTACCTTTTATATTTTTTCGAATTAATTTATAAGCGACAGCGGGTTAAATTAAATTTAACACTACACCAAGTATAACCGGAAATTTTTTATGTCATAATTGAAAGTGTATATTAAGTAAGGTTTTTATTTATTTACAATTTGTTCTAAATCAACACAAGATATAAAAAGAAATCAGATGAAGTATGAAAGGCGATTATATCGCCCATGGTGATTTCTTGTTGACAACCGATGATTTATAAGGAAAAATAGATCGTGTGGTACTCAAGTGATAGAAGCGGTTTGAAATGGATATATACATATGACAGATAATTTATAATTCATGTGTATAAATATAAGTACGTACGTACTATTATTAGACTAATTGTTAAATGCTGGTAGTCGAAAAGCGCAATCTAATGGAGACTTAAGTTTTATTTCTAATCAACTATTCACTTTCGATCTCAACAACCTTATGCCATCAAGTACACAAATTCTTATTGCCGGAGCGGTAAAATTTAGTCGGTTTTTCTGTAAAATTCTGCTGAAACGACATTATTTCCGATCTTCCATATATGTATCAAGCTATTAAAAACGCGTTGCTCTCTTGCCATAGACCACAATATTAATATCGAAATTGTATCCAAGGTATTATTTACTGCGACTAATTCAACCGATTTTAAAGATTGTAAATTGAATTCATAATGGGGCTTTTTATTTGTTTATGCTAATGCCCCGTTTTAATTAGCTGCGCAGTGTTTATAGCCGGTGCGAGCGAGACGGACTACTATGGAATTCGGAGTATTCGATATCGATATCGATTTATTGATGCGTGCATCATTACGACGGTATTGATAAATTGGTGATAGTCGTTTGTTAGTTTAATGCGCCCGCACTGGTTCGCTTTGAATTTTTTTGTTGTTCGTAATTGATTTGTTTATACTAATGTTGGGACATGAGATGGTAACTATTCTCGTGCTCCGAGTACGAACACCAGATATTTGAGACTTTTTAAATAAGTCAAACGTGAGAATTGTTTATTGCCATGACTAGTGCATCTGGGGCGGCCTTCCGCCCCTTAATTCGCGAACTGCGTCGGCGATCACAGGGAGGATCCGAATCCTCTCGTATTACTTCATTTTAAAACTAATTATCGTTTACTTTCTATCCCTGCGGATTTCTACTGCGTGTACTTATTGGCCTGACGTCTTCTGAACAAAAATAATGTAACTGATTTCAACCAACCAACTGATTCCAACCACCGCAACAACCACTTCACGCACGTCATACATCGCGTTCGGCACATAAAAACGCGATAACACCTACAGGCATCTCATAATAGTAACCGTAATCTGGGGCGGCCTTCCGCTCCTCAATTCACGAACAGCGTGGGCGATCAGAGGGAAGATGTGGATCCTCCCTTAGATTGCCGAGTAGTCTACGCTGCCATCACCAATCCTATCTTAGATAATACACTAACAGATACACAATTGAACTCTTATCGTTCGATCGATCTGAACTCTTGAGCCCGCGTCTTAATTGACTAACTCGAGTCTGCGTAGTGCATGTCGTCGTTGTATTTTTAGCTAGTCCTTGGACCCCGCCGCTCCGTGGACTCACTTCCGACGAAGTTGTAAGAACTTTCTGGTTGGCAGCAACAGCAACATCAAGAATCTAGAGACTATTATATCTACATAGCATTTACATCATCATCGTCATTTCGTCGGAAGCTGCATGCGTTATACGTCTTCCGACGACTTTAATAAACTATGTTTGTCCACCTTCTTTTTACAATAAACTCTCTTGAAACATCCCGACTGAGTCGTTGTCTCTGAGATTGCATTGAACCTCACAATGTGTTGAAAACCGTCTTAGTTTTGTTCCCAATGGAAGGATGTAATTATAAAGGACTGAACACCGGTACAATTGCTCACGCTGTATCACAGAGTCGGTACATGTGTGGAATACTGCTGCCACCTTTGGGATGGTTTAGTTAAATACCAGCTCGAAGCTCTTCATTCGGTAAAACGGCGCTGTGTCTAAGACACTTCTGACTCTTGAACACAGCCGCCGAGTAGCCTTTGAGAGGCCTTGTCACACCACTCCCGTTTCTCTGTATGACGAGTTTTTCTGGAGACGTACAAAGCATTACAACCCAACCTTTTTGTCCCGCACATACCGAGTATAGAACGATCTGCCGGCTTATTTCCCGAGAAATATAACCAAGATCTCTAGAGAGTCAGAGTAAATAGGTACCTACAGAGTCTGCGTGCTTCGTCTTTGGTCACATCGTCGCTTTCCATCAGGTTTATTGGTAGTTAAACGCGGAGTTAAACGCGTTAAAAAAACTCATTCTCATACATTTTCTTACAGATGAGCTTGTTCTGGTATTCTTCTTTGACGTATATAAAAGGATAAAAAAACAATAGTATTTTAAATAGATGGTCATATATAAAAAAGTCTTGAGGTCAAAATAAAAAATCAAAAGTTAACACTATATACATATATTTGTTTATATTATTCATCAGAGACATCTAGTCTAGAGTAGTTGAGAAAGTTTTTATCGTCTACCGCCCACTTGTGTGATACGAAGTAATTACAGGCTAATTTTGTCGTGATGTTTACTATATTTGTTTTAATTACAAATGCATGAATTATTATAATTGCAGTCGGTGGACATACTTCTATAATGTTCAGCAAGTGGCTACCGTGTAATTACGGGCAACCACGAACTCATTACCCGGCGGTACAGTCGTGGACAGTGCAAAGC
>DWIC01000741.1:0-10590 GCA_018248135.1 Battus belus
TATATATGCCTTGCAGTTCGCGTGTATGGGCTGAAAGGACGACGACCTTTTGATTTGTAATTTTCAGTTGTACAATGTTTATGAACCAATAATTCACATTAAATATATAAATAACAAGTCAAATAATATTCTCAATTGCCAAGATATTTTTAATATCAAATTAATTATCTATGATGATTATACAAGTTATCCCATCTAAAAACCGCAAACTCAAGTTGTTACAAAAGTAACGAAGGTTATTAAATGGAAAAAAAATCAGATTTTGTCGAAATCCAAAAGCTTCTACACTTAGAACCAATAATCCTGTTGGGTGTATTACAGGATCTTATAATAAAGTCACAGGGGTTCCACCAACTACGAATGATCTTCCATAAGGTCAGTCAAGTTTTGTTTAAATAATTTTTAGTCATAATTTATTTTTCTTATGGAGACAATCTTTCCACCGATCCTTGCTGCGTGGAGAGTGGGTAATATATAAAAGGTTCTCGTTGTTCGTGTAAAACAAGTAACTTTCTACAGAGTCATTTTCTTTGATAAGATGAAAAGTTTCGCGCGCCCCGGCCCCAAGTGCCCAAATGAAGTCACCGCAAAACTTTGATTTACGATCGCCTGCGAACAACCTCCGGCGCGGCGCTTACCAGCAGCCCTTTGGACTGGCCACGACGACGTCTTAAAGAGGAACTGTAGCAGGATCTTACAATTTCGAATTAGAATTATAAAATAAATTAACTTATTGAAAATTTCATCTAATACTGTTGGCGCGGCACAGTGTTTTCTATTTTTAATATATATTGGTTAATTGTTGTAACAACTTTAGAAGTTTTCATGGAGTGTAGTTAACGGTTTAAGATCTAAACAATGCTCCACTAAAAATCGACGGATCAGGTTAATGTTATAAAAGAATAAACCCTAAATGTTTCGGTTACCGCACAATTTAATCTTTCTTGTAATTTTGTTGTCTATGTTTATTTCCTACAGGTTAAAAAAGTAAGACCAATTATTCACACAGATGCAAAACCAGTTATGCATGCATTAGATGGACGACAAAAAAGGAATATTTTTGGATTTTATGTAGTTTGTTCCGCTCATTCTTCTAGAGCTAACGCTTATCGAAGTAGTAGTAATATTAAGAAGGCAATAGCAATATTAAACAAGTCTAAATTCGGCCCCGTTGGGTACCCTGGAGACGGAATTCTAAATACACTCTGTTTGACGTCGCAACCAGAGGTCTTCTCTCTGAAGGCCTTACGCTAGATCATGGAGCCTCCACCCAAATGATTTAAACTCAATGGCCTTCCAATCCTTTAATAAAGGCGTATGTAGCGTCCCTTACCGTATCTTATGGAACCTTTGATCTTAGGTACCGATAACGAAGTTAAGGCTAAGGCGTCATGTTCGCCCCCTCCTCCCCCTCTAAACCGTTGAATCTATATAAAACAGTAAATGTTCAGGGTGATTTTCAATGTAACAATATGCTTGTTTTAAGCTTTGATGTGGAACTTTTTTAGTAAATCACTATAGGTCTCAAAATGTGATTGTGATCGAAAACGAACAAGCTGACCTGTACAGATTAATACTGAAGTCTTCGTTCGGGCACGCATTATCTGTCTTAGGAAACATTTAATATTCAATTAAAATATTATTTATTCGAAAGAAGCACTTTGGAAAAGAAGAGTTAAAGAAAATAAGCAAATATCAATAACTCGCTGATAGATTAGAACGACGATTATAGATAAATGATTGGTTAAAGCAGTCAAATCGTATAAATCAGACCACTTGGTATAGCACCGCCCTTATATTAGCCGACAGCCAAAGTTTAAAACGCTAGTACGAGGAATGTTGAAGCGAGATTTATCTGTGCAAACGGATACCAAGTTCCAGATTCAAGAGATTAAAATTATTTTGTATCAAACAGAACATTTTCTAAGTGCTTTTGCTTGGAGCAAAGTAAAAGAAAACGTTTTAACGAAAAAAAAATGCAGAAATTGAAACTGGCCAACGTGCACTTACTGGTTATTAAGTTACTGGTTTGTTACTTCGGGTCTCATTGGCAAGCTCAAAGTTGCTCAGCGAGCCAAGGGGAGGGTTATGCTCGGGATACCTTTACGTGATCGTACAAGCGATCCTACAGGACATCTGTATAAACCAATGACGATCTGCTGGCTAGTAGAAGTGGCACCAAACATGTCACTTAGGATATATAGCACGTAGAATACATAGCCGCTGATGTCCTGAGGTGTGAGTGGATACTACTGACTGGCAAGCGCAGCCTGAGACATCTACCAACAAGGCGTACATGCAACATTTTATAATGCTGACGGGAGACGCTGGAAGCTGGTTCCTGCTTGTCTTATTCGAAATTTCATATGTCATTTTAAAGCTCTTAGATCAGCAACCAATTACCATTGAAATTGAATCTGTAAACTATGCATTCAAATCTGTTTGACTTCCTGAAATGTTTTAAAACTTTTAAATTACCACACCTACCATATTTGTCATAGTTTAAAACCAATTAAGTTAGTATCCTACATATTTCTTTTAAAATCTTATTTATGTTTTAATATAGCTACAAATCGTTTCCTTATCGGATATAAAACGAAGTTACTTTCAAAGAAAGCTGCAGTTTAAACGGCTACGGTCTAGAGCAAGCTGCACCCGCCACGCATCTAATTGCTTCAGTTAATCTTATTTTAAACAAAACAAAATAATGCCTTTGTTTTGTTCCTTAAGCTTATTTTACAAAGCTTTATTGTAAACGCTCGGTGGGTACTGAACTAATTTAATCAGGTCAATGAAAGTGTTCTATACTTTTATTTTTATACAAGACAACAGGTTTTTTTTACTCAGAATCATTAAATTGCCCTGTGACATGCATACAGGGTTTACTTTTTTCTGTCAATTAATGTACGATCCATTCTGTATAAAAACCAATAGCTTCAGAAGTAATAAATTACGTTATGATAATAATTACCACATACTAAAATTAATTAATGTTTACGGTCGGTTTCTACTGTAAGCGAGTGAGTTTGTACTGTAAGCGAACCCAATTTAAATCTAGTTTCTAACTAACTCTGTTCTGTTATTATTCTAATGACGTACAAATTGAATAAATGATACAAAATCGAAAGTTATTATTGAATAAATCATTGTTACGATTTTCTACGTGATTTTATTCTTCTTACGACGTTCAGAAATTAGATTCGCATGACTGTGAATGTAACGCTCTCTATCTAATCGCATGCTGGTGTAAACATGCCACAAAACAATTATGCACGATGTTACAAGTGTACTGAAAATCAATTACCAATTTAGATTTTAATTAAGAGTGGCTTTTAATTTGGGACGGACGCCGATAATACTTGGGGCGAAGTTTCCCGCGCTGTCGATGGGCGGGCGAGAAAAATAATATCGGGCGAGTTTGGGGCGGGCGGAGGTGCCGATTACCCGGTCGTGGTAATTAAGTTAGGTGACTATTATATTCTTTCTTGAGTCAATTTTCCTTATTTCAAGAATGCCGACAAGAAGTGGCAAAATTGATTTCGTAACAATTCTTCACAGCGGCTTTAGACTCGCCTTTTCTTGATGTAAGACTTTGTTTAATTAAGTTCCTTGAGACTCAAAATTTGCGATACCAACTGCTGATAATAATTTAGATATTAGATATATGGAGAATAGATAGATTGACTCATAGCAAGAGGACGCATAGAAGATAATTTTGAATCTATCTTATACGGGTCTATCTATCTTATACTAATCTTATACGGGTATGTAACAGACAATTTAAGACTACAATTTCAATTTTTTTTAATAATCATCACTGGTAAACAAAACTTAATAAATAGAGTAACCGGTCATAAATACCAAAGGCTTTTGGTTCTTAGCAACTGAACGACAGACAAATAATCCAAGAGAAGTTTGACGAAAGAACTTTGTACTAGAAATAATTGTAATTTAAGTTTTGGGTTTAGCGTAGTTTTTTACATATAAGATCTCCGTCACTCGTTTTAGATTTGCGAAGTGGTAATAATATTTAACCGACCAAGTCTATGTTCGGCCCCCGGCCGCCCTTTAAATGGAATTCTAAACCTATTTTACATGACAGTCCAAACAGACCAAGTGCGTTCAAGTGACGAATTTTTCTGCGGCCTATTAATATTGTTGAAAATCAATGTACCCTTCGAGCTAATAAGCCCTTAACATTGTTTATTAAAAACGTTCAATCGGAGGCGCTCTGTCACTTGTTTACGGAGTTTGTAAATGCAAGTAAGATATACACAGATACAGATATATGAATGTATTTTACAAACAAAAATATCAATTAGATACATAACTTCATAGCATTCCGTGGATTCACGTAGGGAGTGTTGGTTCTATATGGTTTTAGTGAGAGGGGCCGGGTGAAGTGCTCGACTCACGTAGCGGATTTATTCATAAATTCCAAAAATAAGATCCATTAGCACAAAAAGGGTCAACGAAGGATCGAGAATTTTTATGATTATTTTTGAATTAAGTATTCATGTTCACAACTTGCCTAGATTTTAGTATAAGTATATATAAAACAACTTCAAAATGTTCGTTTGTATAAGAGTACCAGGAAGTATACTGAGTTACTTCGGAAGGTTTCACAATCGTAACGACAAGGCATATAGGCCTTCCCCCAACACGTCTATGGGGGAATGTACCCTATGCTGGGCAAACGGGTTTGCGATCGCAGTGTAATGTTACGACGCAGGAGACGCTACTGCCTATCCATTGGAACCTTCCTTGTGAACAGTGACCATCACATGTTATCATGAATTTAATAAAAAATAACTTGAATTGCATAACATTATATTCCAAGAATCGACCCCGGATACTTTCAAAATTATTTATTACAAATATGTCTAGTTAAAAGAAGTTTATGAAATGACGATTTTATGTATATAGCAATTACAAATGAATTATTTTTACTAACGAAAATTTTATTACTATAAATATTATTACAGTTATAAGTGATACTATTACGAATTTAATAGAATAACTACTTTCACTAGTATTGCAACAGTCTTCGTGAACGACACTTCGTCGGTTAAAAAATGTACGCTTTCGTGGAAGGCGCTGGGAACGGCCCGCGCGGTGAAAGTGTTCCCACGAGAGTGCCGGCACTCGTGCGACCCCGCACGCGATCTATTCCATGAGCGACAGCGGGATTGGCGCGAAAACATTGGCTTTCGACTTGACACTGCCAAAACTTGTTGACCAATCGCAATCCAATAAAAAATATGAATAATCCAAATGTATTGTAAATGTACAACAAACTACTAACAAGAATAAGCTTATTTTGTAAGCTACGTGATTTAGTAGCAAATCCAACCTTTGGATATTCAGCCATTGACTTTACCTTGGATAGCAAATCTAGTCATTACGTCGTCTTTTCTTCGTATAGTGTCGACGACGTATTTCAAAATTTGATACTGAACAATTGTCAAGAGACGTTATTTGACCTTATATAGCAAATTAAATGATTTTTCTCCCGCCCGCTACCTCTCGTGCCCTGTTCTGCAAATGTGTCATATAGAGCCTCCGAGATTTCCGGGCTGCGTGTCGGCACATTACGATCCCAATCGCGAAATTGAAATAATACACTCGATTGCGGTTTTCTGAACTGTGTTCTTTGCTTAAGTAAACCATACTTTAATCTAATTTAATAATATGTTGTCGTTATTCATTTCATGTTTTATTTATAATTCTAAATTCAATTTTTTAGTAACAAAAAAAAATATATAAAAGGTGTTCAATATAATTGAAAAACTTTTGGACGGATGTTCTATTATATTTATTGATATAAGATGACGCATGCGTATACTAAGAGATAACGTTGGATTCGTTTGTTTTGTTAATCGTGGATCCGATTCTTAAAAAGACACACTTTTCTGTTGATCTTTCGAAATTTCTTCGAAACGGTACAGGTTCACATCAACGACACAAGCACATCACAACATTAAAAATCCAACAGTTATTTAAAAGACACCTGTTGTAAACTTCGACACATTCTTTTTGTTATTATGTAAGGAAGTTTTTGTCCGAGGGTCTCAAAGGAATCGTTGAATTTCGACATCCCAGAAAATGTATAAAAGGGTCTTAAGTTTAAAAATAGCCAAAGAACGTTTGTGGGTTAAGGGTTACCTCTTGATTCATGTATGTTGTGACGCTGTTAGCTGTGTGGGGCTTTTACAGCTTCATCGAACCCAGGGCTCACGAGTCGAAGACTAGCGAGCTTATAAGGGTTATCGTACAGTAAATGATGAGACTATTTTAATATTAACAAAATGTATAATTTTGTATTATCTTAGAAAACATAATCTTCTTTTAAGTCTTTTCAGTTCTGGTATATTTATATTTGGAACAAGAGGGAGATTCGTTGGGAAGTTAATAAAAGATGTGATCCATCCTACGACGAGTAAATAATTTTTGTATATGATACTACATAAAGCCAAACTGAAACTTTCTGTTGTCGTGTACAACAACAAAAAGCACCAGTCGGTGTGGTAAAGTATTATTAACAAAAATATATTTTAATAACATTTTTTATAATAATATGTACATTTGTAGACATTAGATGAACCGAGGACATTGTCAATGTAGCGAGAGGTCGCTGCATGCTAGCAGCGCAAGACCGGTATTCGTCGCGAACTTTGCAGGTGGCCTATGCGTTGCAGGTTGCGTCTATCACCTGACATGCTGATGATGAAATATGTTATTTTTTTTACGTAACATGATATCAGACTTTTAACAAATAACTTTTTTTGTTTTGTGCCCGCGTCAAAGTAAACGCTACTGTATAGCAATAAATAACATTGTAATAAACGAAACAGCCCCCCGGTCCTCCCCGATCCTCCACCCGCCTCCGTCCACGGCTCATTAACCAGCCCGCTACCATTGTAGTCGTGATAAATGCGCATTAGACCAGTGATTAACGAATTCGCACCGGATGTAGCGCCGACCAAGGACCCGCCTATTATATATTTCACGGTACAATTTTTTACAGGTTTGCTATGCTAATATAATCCTTATATAATTCACAATAACCTTATTTATCCATAAGCAAAGAATATAAACCATCAACTTGCATTACTCGAGTCAAATTATCACCATAGTTCAGTAATAGCATCGGTTGAAAGCGACCTGCATCCAGCGTCTCATATCGACGGTCCTTGTGAACGGACCTCTCTCGAGGCCCCGGTGGCCATCTTTTCTGAGCATTATGTGATCTGTTCACTCCTTGCTTAACTTACCAATGCTCTATGCGAATATGCAAGATCTTATGAAGAATGAAAGAAGAAAATGTAAATAAAGACTTTAGTGGAAAAATTATTACCCCAAATTCCCTGTCTTTTCAAGCGCTAAGGGGAATTAGAGATCCCCAAAAATAGAGGAATTAAAAAATCCTCTTGGTGATGCTGGTGCCTTTCCTATGTCTACAGATCTCTTGGTGTACGATAAAAAGATTTTATTTGGATATTCTCACATAACTTTGTCTTCCAGTCAGAATTTCCCATCGAAACAAAAAAAATCATTAGAACCATTCATTAGGACAAATCACACGGAAAAACGTTGTTATGCAATGAACAAGTGTTTAATTAGAACAACACTGCGCTGCGAGAGCTGTTAGCCTTGTTCCGAGTAATTCTGTGATTTAACTTGCAGATTAGATGCCTAACTACTTGACGACCCAGATGCCCAGATGTGGCCTAACAGGGTCAGGTCGCTTCCTTCACTAAAGTTCAGTTAGATGTTGTTATAAATTGGGGATCAAATACCCGACATGTAACAAACACTGTGGAAGACAGGACCGGGACAGGTTCGCGGAAGTTTCTACATACGGGCAGTGCAAGAACAGTCCTCGTGGCGATCTATGGGAAACATAATTTCGGAACATGTAATGGGAAGTTAATAAGGATTAAAAAAACTAACAAATTAAATTTTTACTATTTATTTGAGTGCGTTTGACCTCAATTTTGCCTGATGGGAAGCATCGATGAGATCTAAAGTGGTGCACGCAAGCTCAAATAATGCCTGTTCACTCTTGCCTTGAAAATCCCTGTATTGTACGAATCGGGGAACAGCGATGCGGAAAATTATCTCCCGTTTTCAAAATACTCCTCGTCATCATTATTTCAGCCCGTAAGATACTCACAGCTGGACACAGCAAACAATATTATTGGTAAAATATTGCGAGTAGTAAATAAATATGACTTATTTGTGTATGACAATCATGTGGTAATGTTTATATACATGTAAATAACACATAGTGTAAGTTAATAAGATTTTTTTGGTGCACTCGGTCAATAGGTAGTCCGGCACTGCCCACCTATCGCGAAGGTGACGTATTCAGGCATCCGCGCAACGCCTTCCGATCGTTGTGTTTATTGTAAACTTGCATCACATTATACGAAACTATGTTTCTATTTTTTTTATTTGAAACATTCTTGGATCTTTATTGGACCCGTCGTCCTGCCTCTAGGACAGATGACCTACTGGACAAGGCAGATGCCTAGCTGCGGACACCTGATTGAAACGATGATTATAAAGAATTATGTCGAAATTAGATTAGCTATCTGTTGTGTGATTCAAAGAATTTATAGATAAAAGTAAGGTCTGTACTTTTGGAAATGGACAGACGATGCGGAGATGAATCCAATTATTTGTATAAGCTTCGATAAATAATATATAGTTAACATATAAAAATACTTGATAAAATATCCAGTAATTTATAATTGAATATAGCACGAGTTCAAATAGTGGCTAATGTACTACTGCTATACATCCACTAATTTAAAAAACTGTTTGTTGTTATTATAAACTACATATTAATACCTAATTTAAATGTGCATTTTCTTTCTCCTTGATAATACTAATTATAGATTATTTTTAATTCTTTTTCTTCTTCCTACAACTTATTGTATTCTCTGTGAGCCTGCATTTAAACTATTGTGCTGTGCGACCACTGGGCGGTGTGCGACCGACACTTGTGTTTTATTTTTGGCAGGTTCGGCGTGTTGTTACCCCTTATTTTATTAAATTGGTGTCCACTCTACGTCGACGTAATAGGCGCTCCAAAATGCTTTTTCCGCGAGCCCCAGCGGCCAATTCAAATGTCCGGAATCGAATTACCGTACGTACGGTTTCCTCTCAATGGAATAATACCGTTAACTCAAGTTAACGGTATTATTCCGTAAAAGCTTCCTATGTATTACTATATACATAATCCTAAAACAGTTTAAATAAACTGAACCATGTTTATCCAGGGCTAACCTTCCATCAATTAGAAATCTTGTATTTCTCTATTAGTATACATTTGTGAACGTGGTAACGAAATATAAACCACGACTGAGTTTGATATGATCTCATGAAGTCAATTCTTGTTTGTAATCCTTTAAGTTTTAATTTAAATTAAGGTATGTGACCATATGATAAGGTAGCTCATGAATGTATTGTTCTAATTATTGTATAAAAAGCATATATTAAAGCGATCACAGAAAAAAATATCCCAACTTATTTAAATTTGTTGTCTCCTCATCGACCAGGACACATTTGGACGAACAAACATTTTTTTAAAATGAAGTACACGTTCCCGCGTAATCCAATCCACACATGACTTTCGGGTAGAAATAAAATTCAGGTAAAAAAAAACATTTACCAATACATGTGTCGGATAACCGCTAATTTCATATACGAGTATCTTATTGGTTACGGATTTTTTTTCGAAGGACAAATAAAAGCTTTCTCTTAAAGAAAGTACACTCTACAGATGCGAAATTGCCAATTGGTTATGCAGGTCATAGATATATAAAGAATAATTCTAATAATAAATACATCATCACGTCGGCCAGTTAAGGGTTACTGTAAGGCGTAGATATCTCCCAAAGATTATTACGATGACCGGTCGTGAACTGGACGCATCCCGCGACATCCTGCGACCTTGACTATGTCGCCCATACACCTAGCCAGGGGTCTACATACTCGTCTATCTGTTCGTATCGCATTCATACATATAGGACCAAATTTGAACTTTGATTTTGAAATTATTGAAGAAAATTATATCTCCGTACATTTAAATAAAACTTGGCTAAAAAGTGGTAGATTTTTAAATACCCAGTTTTTCCAAAGAACCGATACTGAGTGTATCTAGTACAGAAAAAATTCTTAGCGCATTTTCTGTAGCAGCGAGTAACTTTAATAGATATAGAGATGATGCTGCATTTCAGGAGTTTACGGTGTCTATTTTGCCATAAAAACTTAATCCAGTCTATCCAGGTTTAAGAAGCCTCAAGTTATCAGCTTGCACGCTGCACGGGGAGCTGTTAATATAATGCTAAGTACAAAACTTGGCATCCGGTTACTTAAAACTTAAGTCCCGAAGGCAATATCAAGTTGCAACACAATCTACCCCGAGAAAAACAAATGTGTACTTTTTATAATAGTAAAAATAAGAGATTTATTTTATTTCTTTACGATAATGTTTTAGAAAATTATTATGTTTTTGTTGTAGCGACCGCATTGTTGAACCGATATCGTAGAAATTATTAACATTAATATACATTATACAAC
>DWIC01000742.1:0-10589 GCA_018248135.1 Battus belus
GCATATAATATATATTATTAGGTGGACCGGAAAGGAATATCGTTTCCGCCTATTCATTTTACAGAAAAACCGTATGATTTTTACCGCTCCGGCATGACATTTTGTATACTTGATATAAAAAGTTGTTGATAACGAAAGTTAAATTTTTATTTCTAATCAACAATTGATTAGAAATAAAAATTTGTTACTAACGTAGACTTGTGAATTTAAATTAAGAAATCGACATTACTTTCCGGTCCACCTAATATATGCACGCGGAAATACGGCTAGAGATGATGAAGGTATAGAGTTTACTTTGGTCACAACCCCCATGAACACAACATTAGGATTATAAAGTTGAAATACCCTGTCTCGAGGTATGTGTGGTTGACGCTACATCCCTCATGGGTCTATCACGATGGGTCGAGACCACGTCGATCCATCGTCCGCATCAGAGTCGCTGAATCTAGTGAGAGTTTACTGCCCTAAACACCACAACTCCGAAGTGCCCGTTAATGTTAGGAGAATACCATTCTCGCCGCGTCTAACGACGTCGTCTCCGAGCGGAATCTGTCCTCTGCCGATCCCGTTCGAGCGCCTCCTTCTGGACCATAACTGCCTCGCAGGCCACGGCCCTCCATGCCGATGTTCCGCTCAACCATTCAGTATCTATATTAACGAAACTTCTACTTCATAGCACTGTGTAAACAATGAATGCAGCTTACAAACACCATATAAAAATATTTTTATATAACTGCATACAGTTGTAACTGCATACAAATGTGGATTTGTGTTTATTTGTATAACATAAGACTTATATATTTGATGTGTTTGTGTATATGAAGATAATTTCACTTTCGCTCATTTTGTTTGTTAAAATATATTTATTTTAAAAAAAATTGTCATCCGTAAACAAGCAGTTACTGAAATAAGTTATTGTTTAATGTTACTACCTAATTGTGTTTTAAATTGTCAGTTAAGTCCGGTCTGTTGAAAGGTTGATACCAACAGACCGGTACACAAATATTTGACTAATAATAATATACCAAGCGTATGGAATTTGAAAATTGTGTTTTGTACCATACCTACTTTATGTATTGGAATTACAGTGATTTGGTTCACTTTATCACCCCATTCCGTTTTAATTTTACAAAATGTTTTTTTATTGACATTCTAAATTCAAAAGTTGTATTTTGTTCACAATTTATTTTTAAATATTACAGTATTTATGATCAGACGAAGTAACATTTAGTATTTTATTATAATAACAAAGTAATTACTTATTTTCTAAATGTAATATACATCAAAATATCATTCTTTAATTTTATAATTTGTAAATCGATCTTTGTGCATGTTATTTATTTTTTATGTATTCTTGTACGAGGCTCACAGGCCGGTATCGCTGAAATGAGTATAAAAACATTTATTATAACTACACAGCATTTTAACATTTTTATACATCTGTTTCCAATACCTTTATCTTAAACGCTTTATTTTTTCTAACAAAATCTATCCAGTGATTGTCAGTAAGAAATAAATTGTTTTATCACAGAACCCTTTTCGTACTTCTTCTTTTGTCTATTTCATTTGATTTATTTTTTACCTTTATCTTTATGTTTTAACAAGAGTTCAAACAATATAGATATATAATACAACGTTGGTTACGCGTTTGTGATCTCAAAGCGTGTTCGTACTACCACAAACGCTTTTGCAGCAGTAACTAGTTGCGACCAACTGTCGCAGTACCGAAAATTGCTTTAGCTGACATAATAATGAAATAAAACATACCAGAACTTGGTATTATTATTATGCTGAAATTCTCATAAAGACTATTACTTAAGATTTTAACCAACAATAAGTAAATCATTTGACGTTTGAGTCACTCGATATACATATGTTATATGCTTGGCCAGAAGAAACTTATTTACGACTCGAAAATTTGCAAGTTATAGCTAGCTGGAAACAATGAAGCTAGGAGATTGTTCCATACATTAGCTGTTCGCACTATAAAAGTAGTACCGAAACGCGGAAACGGATTTCAACCGTGTATGAATGTCGTGTATGAGTGTCCGTGCGTGTTGATGTCCGATAGATGAAAGGGAATTGGTGAATTAATTGATACAACCCCGACAGGATCTTTACAAAATGCAGTAAAGAACTCTGATACTGGCAAATTTTTGTATCTCCCCTAATGTCTGAAACATAGCTCTCATCAAAGCATCCTTAATCTCAATAGTCTTGGTATTCTATGAAAAAAACATATTGAATAATCTAGTAGATCAACATAATATATTATCGTCCAATCTCCAGCAGGTCCTGTCCAAACTTCACCTGAATTGCAAATGGAATATGACTCATACTAACCTATTTCTATTTCATTGTTTGTACACTGCAAGGTTTCCAACCGTGAGATTAAACTAATGGGGACAATACATCTGTCCGAGAGCAGCAACTCATATACCGTATATATAAGTCGGTCTAGGCTCCATCGTCTTCGGCAGCGGTACTCATTATAGTGTGTCCAGTGAGCGAACTGTCTTCCTGTCTCTCCAAGCAGGTGATGGAGTTGTACGGCACATTCGCATCCGTACGTCACCAAGACCGCATTAACGATTTAATAATCGCTTGGGACGCCATATAGGTTGACTCCCACATTATCCGGGTATGGTACCGGAGTTGTTAGCACACTCACTTACCAGTTTCCATCACCAGATCTAGCGTAAACTACACCCAGCTTTGGTGTGTATTATCTATCATATACCTCTTGCTGAGCGGACAAGTACCGAGGAGGCCTCGGTTGGTAGTCGCGAAGGTGCCGCTAACGGTCACTCCTAACCGTGCTATCACCCACAATGCAGACAGTTTGCAAGACCGGTGACGATGACCAATCAATCTGCGCGACGCCGAATGCGCAGCTAACCGAACCAGGCCCACGAACACGTTCGATGTCTGGTGTTAACTGGTCCACGTAGTACTCTAGTCAAAACAAACGAATCTATACTTTGAGTTCCGAACCGAAGCCGAGTGTCGCTCCAGCCAGCAGTGGAAAGGGAATTATCACCATATACTAAAGTGAAACAGGATATAGGTTGAAAAATGTGGGAACGCTTTTATGTTATTCCCCTAGGTATATTAATAGCCTTGTAATCCTATCGGCGGTTAGCGTCACACAACATTCTCTGATTTAATGCAGAGAAACTACTAAGGTTCTATTTACTTAAAACGGAAGTTACATCAAAAGTAAATAAAGAGGTATAATAAAAAACATTGGTTTTGTAAACATGTACGACGAAGTCAAGAGGTAAATGACCGGAACAAGCGATTGAAGATCTTGGATTCGAATTGTACGTGCATTTTATAATAAACAAAGGGACTCTTAGAGAAAAGCTTTGTAAAGAAAAATAATGACAATAGGTATGCGGTACATGAAAAAAAATATAATATTGTATGTGTGTATAAGAATATTAAAATATATAACGAATACCTAGAGCCAATAAGCTAGGTATTTAGAACACAATGTATTATTGAAATAGACATTTACATGCACTTTTGAAATGACGATTATTTTAACATTATAAGTAGTAAGCTGCCTATTGAACGCTGATCTGTTGAAAGGAGCCGACTCTACAGTCGCTCTTTTAATTAAAATTTTATAATTTGTCATATTTACATCATTAAAACAAATTTCAAAACTCTTGAAAATGATTTATTTTATAATAACTTTTAATTTTAGATTTAAAACTGAAAACCAAGGTACAAGATTTCTTGTGCGTACACGCAGACCTATGAAGGATTTGTTAACTTTTTGAAGACAATGTTAGGCGAAAGGGTTTTATTTTTAATGCTTTTATCTGTAAAATTAATATCATCAACACTATATTAAATTAGCTGGAAATCAAATATTACTTAATGTAGTTCATGGGTGCATTGCACGAAACCAAAATTGTCACAAAACTTCAAAATATAACTTCAAATGGGCTCATATTTTAATTCGGGCAATATAAAACAGGGGACGCCTTATTTCCACGTCAAATAAATCACAATTTCAGAAGAGCTACGACAGCTCTTTGCCAAGGAATACTGCGAGTCGGGTATTTCACTTGCAGCGAAAACATACAGGAGTATTTTCGGAAGAAAATCGTTCTGAAAACGATCATGCGAAATGATAGCAAACAGTTTACGGGATTCCGTGAATAATTGTGAAGATTATTAGTGAAACCTATCTGTAGTAGAGTAAATACAAAAGCTATTAACTATTCTTCATATCCGTACACTCTTTGTGGTCGAGGTGATGCGTCGGTCGTTTCCGGTGCCCACGCCGCTCTCGCCACACGCCGTTTACTACAATTTGCACACTACTTGACGTTGGTAATTATCATGTAGTATGGCCTCCAACAAATTGACATTTTAATGATTGCCAAATGAATAGCCAAAAACAATATTGTAATATATAATCGTTTATTCCTGTAAAAATAATGTCGTAAACGTCGACCGCTAATGTATATTATAATTATTCATGTATTATATAACAATTATCTGTGTAAATAGTTACTCATAATTGGTATGAGTATCTAATTACACACAAATCCGACACCTAAATTGCCCTGCATCATCTGGTATGCAACACCTTCCGTCAACACTATCAGATCATCAACTGAAAAACATAATACCATCCCTGAATATATTTAGGTTAGTACACAGCAAAATACAAAGTAATAAAGTTAGGACAATCTGACAATCAAACATTCAACGAGAATATATGCATTTTATGTACAATTATCTAAAACAGAAAGCTTTAATGGTAAAAAGCATTCAATGACATGATTACCAACCAATTAATTTTTCCCACACTTCTGGTCTTGTAATTTTATATTTTAAAAGTATTTTATTCATATTAAATCAATGGTTATCTTATTTTATAAACAAATATATATCTAGAATTATAAAATTTTCAAATTAATTAATAGGCTTTAAATTGTTATTCATTTTAAACAATGTTTTGAAATTAATTTTAAAATATCAATGAATTGAAATATGTAATACTTAACAATAATATTAGGTTAATTTACAAGTTATCTTAAGTATATGATGATATTTATTAGTATTAATCACATTTTTAACCAAGTTTTGAATGTAAACAGGACTGAATAAAAAAATAAAAAATATCTAACACCATTCTTACCGGAATTAATTTTCACATCTAAAACTGAGTTGCGGTTATGTGCGGAACTGGTCGTGGATTTCAGGGGTCTTGGCACCTCCAGCTTTTTAACCGTGCGGGTCATTTTCGTTAGGGTCGACATGGTGCTGCGATACAAACATTTTATTATTATTCATTATAATGAAATAATGACTTTACGAGCTACTTTGTACTGTAATATTCGGTCGAGGATGTAAGTAACCTTGTCATAATTTATTCATACGAAACAATGGAACAGGAACTCTGCTATCAACAAAATGTGTAACTCACTCATCCATGGCGACAGCGCTTATACACTATATGCACACTAAAACCACTAGCAGAGCAAAAAGCGTAAAAAGTGAAAGTGATGACAATGATCCTAGCGAATAAATTCGGAACAAATCCAATACGTGTTCATTACTCGTAAGATTGGTTTTTCGTGTAATTAAAACAGATTAGCAGAAAAAATTTTGACTTTGAAGAGGATAAAACTTTGCTCGACAAAAAACATTTGGACAAAACAATTGAAAACCATGGAACACAATGAAATAAGAAATAAACAAGAACACTCACCTGGCTACGCCATTAATTCGCAATAAAAATAAATTCTGACTAGTGATGTCCAGTAATATGAAGATTGAATTTTGAAATATTTATATTATTAAACTATTTAGATTTATCATAATTTTTTTTGAGTAAATGTACTTTGAATACAAAAACAAAGAGTAAAGAATTATGTTAATGAATCAAAATACATATTAAACGGATATATTTTCAATCGTTAGCACATCTTTATTTTAGTGTTGCTGAATACTAAAATTCCTGAGCGTTAACAAAAATCTTTTACTGAAAAATTTGCCACTTTTAAATTTTTCATCCATATAAGGGTTCGAGAAAATTATTACTTTCATGTGAGTCTAAATTTCATAGGCCAAATAGATTTTTTAATGTTTTTGTATGTACGTTTAAGTATGTACGAAAAGTCATGGCTTATTTCTATAATATTACAATCCATAAACGTTTCATTTGTATTTAAGTGTTCTATTTTGAAAGTCATAACACAATTTTATATGATAAAAAAGAATTTTAATTATGTAAAAAGATAGTAACATTATGAAATGTCTTGCTGTCAAATATAAAGTATTATGTCATTTTAAATGTCATTGAATATTGCATGTCTGAAGTGAGGTTGAGGAGGTAGTGTTTTGGTTCGTCAATTCGATCACGGTGTAACTCAAAATGTGTGCAAAGTATGCGAAATTATTGCATCAAAAACTTTTAAAAGTTTAAAGTGATTGTTTTCAATTATATAAATTTTATTTTAACGTTCAGTTAATTTTAATTCATCGGAAAAGGTATGTATTTTTATGTCCTATTTTCATTCGGAGTATTTCCTTTATTCGCGATCATCAAAACTGAGAATTTTAACTATAATGTAGAGTAACTTTATTATGTGAAAAATACAAAATGCATTTTAATATTGTACATTTTGTTAATATTTTACCAAATATATTCCATTTAGAAGGTAGTAAAGTTGATTCTCCGCCAAATATTTTGAATATTTAATTTAAATTGAATCCGAAAAACATATAGTGCTACTATGGTAAAAATAACTTTTATATGCTTATATTAGTACGTCGTTATAAATAATAAACATTTACATGAAATATAATTTCGTAATAACTGATACATTTTTAAACATAACTGTGATTTTTTCAAATGTGCATTTGGATGTGCAATGTTGTTCAATTTGTTTAGATTCAGTTGCAGGTGAAGAGGTATTTGATGTTACTCTCAAATGTGTTTTCTTTATTTAAAGTGAATGATTATAAGATGTGGAATATAATTTTAAAACCTTTCTAATCTTGTTCTCTGAACTATAAAATGTTTACAATATAATTTCTTTTTTTACAGTTAGCAACATGCATCAATACTACTTAACACTAATATTTGTACGCCTGGTGCTTCCAGCTGGGCTCCTGTTGGGTAAGGACACAATTAGATTAATTACATTTAAAAAAATACATTTTATTTAGAATTTAAGGTAAGATCATTACTTTATAAATGTTTATAATTAAACACACATCATTTGTTTTATTTCTTGTTTTATTCATTTATTCATCATTCATATTAAGCCTTAATATCCTCATATTAATATTTATTCTTGCTTTTTTACACCTGTTGTCATTTTAAAGCTGAGATAATATTATAAGATTACAAAGGTGTTTCATTTTAATATGGGTAATAGATACTAATAGTGGTCATTTGTTTGAGGATAAATTATCTATTATAATATTATACACATCATATTCCCTCCATTTTTGTTAAAATATTTTATTGTATGTAATCATGTAATTACAAATAACTAATCATCACATAAATAAGTTGTGATGTTGTACTGATATGCTAATAAACAGGAATTCAAAATAAAATCAAAAGAGTACTCATGGTCTGCCTTGCATCATACTATTGTTATAAATTCCCATCACGTTATTTAGCAAAACCAAAATATAGATTACGTCATCGTTATTCCAAGACGCGATTGTTGCCTTAGGTATAATGAGGCTATCAAAAATAAAATATGTGATGAAAATAAAAAAAAATATATCGTTAACGTCATGCCAATGAAATGGTCAAATAGTAAAATATTACATAATTTTTTTTATAGCAATAAAAATTTTTGAGGTGGGAACCGATTTAAATTTTCGCGTATATCTATATGATTATCTTATTTGAAAGTAAATGTTAAAATCGAAACGGCCTGTTGTTTTCAGTTGATTTCGTCGCATTGCGGTCGACGACTATACCATAGGTATCCCCTTAGGCGTGCCGCTTTCAGGGTGCGTCCTCGCATTTCGTACTGTGACCTCTTGACCGATATGCCCTGGACTTTGCCGATGAGCCCTTTTAACTACGTAGACGCGTACTGATTTTCATAAATTTTTTATAAAATTTTCTTTGGACAATTTTAGACAAAAAATATCGAATATTTCTTGTAGCTTACCATTACTAAATATTCGATCGTTATTATGAAGAAATATTTTTTAAAAACTAGTTATTAGTACTTGCATATTAGGATTACACGTCTTCATTTCAGCCGTAAACTAAAGTGGACAAAGCTGGATAAAAATTTTCCCCTTAGATTTCCTATGGGAGAAGTTGGAAGCGGCCTATGTTCAGTGTTTTCCGATGACTTTAAAAAATTGAGCCTACCAGTACGTGCTATGATGCTTGTTTATTGCCATTTCATCTTGCAAATTATCTGGGCTATAACAGAACATTCCTTCTGTCTACAAATCTGTTTATTCCCTTTTCGATCTCGTGGAGAAATTACGAGCAAAGCCGTCTCAGAGGCTGTATGTATTTATTTATACATCTGTTTTAAAAGTAAAACCAATGTTTCTCACCGTGGGGCCCACGTTCCAGATTCGAATTCAAAAATGGACTCAGCGTAGTACAGAAGACGTTGGGGTACAATGAGTTAGAGAGATTTGTTTTTGAGACTCTTTGGCTAATGAAACTATCAATGCAACAACTAATTTTAATCTGTATAAAAAGTTTTAATAAAATGACGAAAAGTATAGCGTTTAATGATAAATAAATGGTTACAAGTAGACGATGTTACATTTATGGTAATCATAACACATTTCTGTATATAGCCACGTTAGTGCTAACCCCTTTGATGTAGAAAAACATACGTCTCATTAAAGATTATTTCTGTTACTTTGTACACTTAGCGAGAGGCAACCTCATTAGTCTGTAGCAATCTCCGAATAGATGCAAATTAGCACAAACCGCAGCTTCATCTAGTAAAGTAGAATTAAACGAATACTGGGAAAACAAAGATAAGGGAATTTCATTAGCTGTTCTTAGTAAACCAAATATGCTCTTAATGGTATTGGTAATTTATAAGTATAATGAATAGTCGTAAATATTAATGTTTCATAAACACAGTTTGAATTTGAAGATATTTCCGAAATGTCAAATGAAATGACGGAGTTTTAGGAAAATATATTTTGATTTTCTTTCCTATTTAAAGTATTCTTCAGAGCATTCATTCCCGGCATAAATATGTTTGGGGTAGGCATTTGCCTTGCAGTGGGCGTTGATAGACTGAAACGATGACAATTATATTGTATTTTATTTAAAATCAGCGATGTTTATGCTTGATGATGATGATTTATTTTAATAATAATTTAATTACGGCGATCTTAGGAACTTGCAGTGTTCGTCTATCGTTTGACATGATGATGAAGTGAGCGTTTAACGACATGGCGCCGTGACATTTAACTAAGACAAAACTGACGACCGCCATTATTTGTATAATTTTTTTATTTTACTTTTATAAAATTAGGCACAACACAAGATTAATTTATTGTTACTGAGGCTCAATAGTAAATTCAGATGAGAATAATATTTTAAAATTTATTTTTATTATACATTTTCGTATAACTACTATTAATTTAATAAAAACGTTAAATTATTAGAATTGCCCACGCGATTTACTTAGTTTGATTAATTCATGTAAGTTTCGAAAAGTTCATATTTAGTTACAATGCCAAAGTTTTTCATTGTTACGATTGAGTGGTTATTCAATTTAAGTTACAAAATTATATTTATATAAAAGTAAAGTTAATTTGCGATGGAAACATTTAATGATTTGGTATTAGTATTGTGCAGAGAATTCTTGCCAAACAAATTACAAGAACTTAGTAAATTACATGTTTTATTTAAGAAATTTTTTATATTGTATTGATGAAGACTGTTTTGTTTGATCGTTTTTTGAAATATTAATTTATCATATGCGCAACTATTAAGTCTGGTCCCTGTACTTCTGCAAATATCCGATTTAAAAGCTGATATTAAATTGCATATTCGATCTATTAATATTTTGAACATATTTTTAGAGCAACTTATTATTGAAAGTCACTTAGGTACGTAATGCTTTATCAAAAATCGGAAATTTCCGAATGAGATTTTTATCAGCTGATGTATTTTTCTCTCAACGGGCGAGGCAAGAACCTTTTTAATATTGGTAAGTACTTTTGCTCACTTTTACATGTATTTCTTATATAGTGATTTAAGATTTTCTTCTCCATATAAGAATAAAGAATGTTAGTATAAAATATGTAAATAGGTGTTTTTTAATTCAATTTTTTAAGTTGATTTTCCTTATTTCTGCGAGTTAAGCTTCTTAAACATCTTTCTTTATTGCTACATATCGTTCTTGTTCATTATGAATGCGGATTAATTTCTGCTTCTTTGTTTTTCTTTTGTAATTTTTTCGACTCTTGCAATATGATCCGTCCCATTAATATTTTTGAGCCCCATCGACAGCGTAACCTCAAACATATTATAAAAGCATTATACCAAATCTTAAAATTAATGCTATACATAAAATTAATTATATTTAAGTTGAGTACAATTG
>DWIC01000743.1:0-10589 GCA_018248135.1 Battus belus
GTGTGAGCAGGGGCGTTATCGTGGTGCAAAAGCCAATTTTTGTTTATCCACAATTTCTGGCGGATTGCTTCGCGCAAGTTGCGCATAACTTGCAGGTAATATTCCTTATTCACCGTTCTACCATGTGGCAAGAACTCATGATGCACCACGTCCCTGCAATTGAAGACAACTGTAAGCAAAACTTCGCGATACTTTTTGAACATACCGTATTTAAGATTACAGAAAGTCGCTGGATGTGGATAGATCAAGCCTTGAGATGGGCGTCTTTCGGCTGACGTGATGATGACTTTTAAAGTATCCATAGGACTTGGAGAGTAGTTGAATGTAGAATAGAATTGATGCTTACAAATAAAGCAACGCTGGTGGTGAATATGGTGTCAATAACGCGCTCGGGACGGAGCACAGTCACCGGTAGAGATCCATTGACGGGCAGCTTTGGTGAGGCGCTACCCCGCTGTACCTTTAAACTCAAGTCCGTGCGTCCTGGAAACAGACAATCTTCCCTTTAGTGTTTTTCCATGTCCTAATGAACTAATTACAGCCCTGGCCAAATATATTACTCACTCCCATAAAATCATTTATTATCAAAGTATCGCGTAATAACACATAGTATTTGTTTTTAATTAAAGAAAGTTTTTTAATTAAGTCGTGAAGCGTCGTCTTTTAAATCTTATACGTATATAGATTTACAAAAATAATCCTGGTGTATTTTGACATCAGAGAAATTAGTTACGCCCGTAGTTGTAAGTGTTCTAAACAGTGAAGATATAATTAATTTATCACCAAAAAATTTTATAGCTTTACAACTATTTCCGATCAACCTGTATAAAGTGTCTGAAATATAATACATTAATTTAATTTTTTCTTTAAGAATCAGGCTAATAACTCCCGGCAGAGCTTCTGGACGGAAAGGTTTTAATTATTAATTTGAACATGAAATTTCATTTAATTTCATAATCCGAATTTAGAAAAATGCTTTTTCTTATTATATTAACATAAGGCTATTTATTCTTTCTCAAACTATTGACTATTAGATTAATTTTATATATTAATTGCCCTTGAATGTATATACATTAAAGCTTTTGCACTTATACTTGTATGATGAGACTTAAAATTATATCTCTCGTTAGATTTAAATCAATTCATTATGCACATAAAATCAGAGTATAAAAACATTATCCAAAGTAATCAACCTTTTGTAAAAGATACCTTCAATCAATATAAATCTGTGGACTTGTCTTTCTGTTAGCAAAATAAATAACATTGTCGTACCTAGAAATTTGCCATAAACTTGAAACCTTCCAATCCAGCGACCGCTAGACGCTTCATCTTCCGTCACCCTGTACGAGGAGTTCCAGGTTGCGCCCGTCACGTGGTCATTCGGAATATTAAACGACAATTCATCATTTGGTTGCAACCCACCTGAAAATTTTAATTGCAATGTTAAAATGGAAAGATTCCATTATAAAGCGATACATTTTTTTTAAACTGGACTACATTACCGAGTTCTAAGGGCAGGGTCTAGGTCTAGATAGCGCTTACCCTAAACCTTTATAGTTAGCAAAGAACGAGGCACTCCTGAGCAGCCTTGACAGAGGCTGCTATATTCTACTAGATTTCTGAATTGCGAGACTGGTGTTAGCCCAGGGAAAAAGGACGCAGACTTGGGATCGTTGATCGCGAGTTCATACAGTTTTACATATAATTTATACTTCGTGCATTTATTACATAGAATCACCACTGCTCGCCAAGAAGTTTCCAGAGGATATCTATATCACACTAGATAAACGTGGCGATTAGAGAATATTCACCATGCCTTGCAGTGGGCGTCTATGGGCTAAAACATCGACTGAATTGAGAGGTCGCCTAAGCGATTTTACTCTAATCGCTTAGGCGATATTTCCATGGAGTGACCAAGCTTAAGGGCCTCTGAGAGGGCACGACAGCATAGGCTTAAACTATACCCGTTTAGCATTCTGATCCAAAGGTACCCGATAGGGACAAACCTAAAATTGGACGGTTGCTGTGGCCTGACTAACATTACACTTCGGAAGGCATTAGCCTGAGAAGAGGTGTAAAAACTTAAGCTACGCTAATGTAATAGGAGGCTGATGCTCCCTGTGAAATACGAGCCGGGAAAATAATTATAAATGTTTTAATAAAAAATTGGTTATTACCTGAGACCTGCACGTCGACGAAGTTATAAACATCCATATGTAGTGTGAGGTAGTCAGGTTCGAAATTCGCCAATAGGTTCGGCGCAGCCTGGCATATAACCCACACAGGGCATAGAGCCAACAGATAAAGTATGATAATATGTAACGGCCATATTGGACACATGTTACTACGCGCCACTGTGGACAAAAGAAATATGCGTTTAGATTTAATATTCACTGCACTTTTACTTATCTTAACATTTGGACTTTTTCAGGTCTATTTCGGTGTAGATCTACACTATGGGTGAAAAATTTTTATAATCGAACGACCAATTTAAATTTTAAAACTGTTTCGCGGGCAGCATGTACGCATGAATGCAATAATAAAAAAAAATTAAATAAGTATTTTTTTATATACTTTAATTTACATATATTCAGTACAAAAAATTGCGGGACTGAATAAGTCTCTGACAACTTATATGTAGCCTAATTTAATACAAATTTTTAATTAATTGAGCCGCATAAAAGTGCTTAACGGGCCGCGCGTTGTCCATCCCTGATCTACACTGTTGACTTATTGACATTTACCGATTCCACCAGATTAAGGCAGCATGAAAGGCCTTTAGTTTAAACCTCTTATAAGAAATTGGAGGGCTTCGTCGGAAATTTCAGCTCTAAAAGTTACATCGAATGATATACTACCGTATTGATCGAAATTTTTTAATTTTCGATAGCAATTATTTAATTGAATATATGTAAAATGTGTACTCGAGTATTGGTGGTCCACCGGTAGAGGAGACAGACGAGCGCTCCCAGATCGCGGGCTCGATTCCCGGTATACAGTCTTATATAATTTTCACATTGTACATATGGGATTGTGACTGTTCACAAATAAGTGTACAGGGGATAGACAACAACGTCCTCTGCGTGCTATAATACCACATCGCCGTGATTATAGTATATTCCCTATAGATATCTCTGGGCTGAAACGACGAAATGTGAAACATTTAAGTAACATTAACTTAGCAGTGTAGCAAATACTTCGAATGAAAACCAGGGCATTGTTGAACATAACGAGCGGATATCGTGTCTCGTGTTATTGTTGGAACGAAGACAATCGCATTGTTCGATTACAAAATATTAATGTATATATCTATATAGGTATACTACACAAACACATAATGCTCTGTGAACTATTGGTTGAGTAGAAGGTGGATATGGCTTGTGGGTGTATTGATGGTGGTAAATACAACAACTAAAATTTGTTGCGCTTAAATTTCGTCTACAAAAGTCAACAAATCGTTCAAGGGTCTGCTTGCCTGTACAAAAAGTATAGCCAATTTTGTGTATGTTCAAAAATTATTTATTTATTCGTGAATATCTATTTTGTCCCCTTCAAAGTAATCCCCCTGGGATATTATACACTTATGCCAACATTTTTTTGTATCTTGTTCAGCTCCTCCTTCGGTGTCGTTAATCGTGGTGTAGCGTCGTCCTTTCATGGGCCTCTTCAGTTTCGGGAATAAGAAAAAGTAACAGGTGGCCAGATCTGGGGAATACGGGTATCATTAGTGTGTTGTTTTAGCCAAGAAGTCGCTTACAAGCAACGATGTGTGAACAGGAGCGTTATCTGTGGTGCAAAAGCCAATTGTTGTTTTTACACAAATTCGGGCGTTTATGGCGGATTGCTTCGCGCAAATTGCGCATAACTTGCTTGCAGGTAATATTCCTTATTGACCGTTCTACCCTGTGGCAAGATCTCATGATGCACCACGCCCCTGCAATCGAAGAAAACTATAAGCGAAACTTCGCGATACTTTTTTTACATACCGTATTAATATTACATAATATTCGCCGGACAGTTTTAGTGCTTTTTTTAACCACAAGTTTAAAAGCGAGTGATAGATGACTGAGTTTTGAGATTTAAAGGCATCAACAAATGTAAAAATGTAGAGATGCTTTTACATGTCCACTTTTTTAAAAGGTGTGAAATAAATAAATTATTTTATTATATTGTATTTATAAGCAGGAACATAAGAAAAATATTATTGTTGACCATATGTTGACCTAAATAAAAGACAACTTAATATTCCGAAATTCATCATAATCTGGTTAAACATGAAGTTTACTTAAAGAACCGTTACATTCATTCATTTATTTTACAAACCACACAATAATTAGTAATGATTATTTTTAACGAATTTTCGGTTTTGAAAATTCCACAAGTATTTGAATTTACAAGGATAACGAACTACATCTGCTTAGTTTGTATAATGAATAAGTTGACGTCTCATTTTTATTATGTCGTTTGTCGTCGCTACTTGTACAACAATTACGTAATTGTAAATCAACATTAATCGTGTTTGAGTTAAAATTTTGTTTATTTGTATTTCCATTGCCTACTCACACTCTTCAAGCACTTGACAGTGTTTCCAAAGAAATTCTTTTGAAATTAAAACTAATATAAGGATAATATTTGCACGTAAATATTATTAACGCCATAATGTAGAGAAAGTGCTACACTATACACGTACATTTTTTAAAATGTTTGTGGTGACATAGATTTAATGTGTTAACAATATGATAATATTGGTGACAGACATAGTTAAGTATCCTAATAAAACATTATTGTATTTAAAAATGGTTTTATTTCATTAATACAATATCAATAAAACGAACAATACTTCACCATAAACTGATACCACATACTGATAAAACAAGTAATTATACAGTTTCTCGATAACATCTTATGAAACAAATCAATCTAGTTTTTTTTTAAATACCTGTGGCTTGAAATTTAAACTTTTTCCACATGAGATATTAAGAATAAATTACATATATTTGTTACTTTTCAAACAAACAGTTATCCCTGAATGAAGCAATCTCAGGAAACATATTTTAGAATAAATAGTTTTGATTTTTCGTCATTTAACAACAATGACTAAAAACAATAATTAGCTAAATTAAATCAAAAGAGGGGTTTTTCGTTTTTTAAATTTCAAGGTTATTATTTCAATAAATAAAAAAAATTGTAAGAGATGCTGTACTCTGGGTTATTTGCAAAATCTCCGTTAATAATAAATATAATTAATATTCTTCAAATTTATATTATTATGCAAAAAACAAACATTTATATTTTAACAATCATAAAAAAATCAGCACCATATCAACGCCCGTTTTTCACTTATTGGTTAGTGTAATAGATTACAGAAAAATCAAAATATATCACAAGAAATACAATAAGACGTAAATCGCATTCATTGGATAATTTTCTAGTCATATTTAGACCTGTGTTCAGCCATAGCAATGGTTCAAAATTAGTTTGGCTGTGAGTTTTATAAAAATTATCAATAATTATATAACAGTCCATTCCTGTGAGACCACTCGATCACTCCCATGAATGGACTTTAATTCTAAGACTGTCTAATCCCGTGCCCTGGCTCCTTCGGGAGACCACGAGCTTTACTACCTTAAAAGAGATCTTAGGCTGGGCGCACTCTGCGCCCTGCCACCTCAAACCCGCAGAATCTGCAAATGCCACTTGGGCAGCAGTGAGGGTCCGATAAAACAAAATCCGTCTAATGAATATAACAATGGCCTTAATTTAATCGAATTATTTTTCACACAGACAACACTGTAAACACTACATAAAGGTACCCTTCTGACGTCCAGTCAAATGTCAATTCCATGTTTTCGTTTCATGAACGTCAAACTTTTGTCTGTTTTTAAATATTTGAATTTAAAAATGTCTTATTATGCCGTAGCTAGAGGCAGAATTCCCGGTATATTTATGAATTGGGCTGATTGTGAGACACAAGTTAAAGGATTTGCCGGAGCTCGATATAAAAAGTTTAACACCGCAGTTGACGCTGAAAAGTTTATTATCTCAGAAGGTGGTGCTAATGTTTCAAAGAAAATCAGTAAACCAAAGGGTGTAAAGCAGAAGGCAAACGATGATCACCTCTCATCTTCTAAACCATCAGAAAATAATGTTCCTGTTAAAACTGCAAAGAAAAGGACTTCTAAAATTTCTGAAAATGCTATCAGTAGTGATGAAGATATCGATGACCTTAATTCAGTATTGATGAAACAGATGGATGATATTGAAAAAAGATTAAAGGGATTTGAGAAAAACGTGGATAAAATAATAAACAAGAGTACAAAAACTGCAGAGAAAAAGTCTATACTAATTGATCCACCACAACCAAAGAAACGCAAAAGTGGAAATATCGAGTTTGTTGAAGATCAAAATGGATATGTTCAAGTGTGTACAATATTTTTATTAACTACTTACTTAAATTATTAGATCAATGAAATGTTTCAAACCATACAATGCATCATTGCTAATGGTGCATCCATTTTAAATGTAGAGCAGAGGGAGTAAATACACTTCTCATATTAACAATAAATTGCACAAACAGCCATAAAATATATTGTTCTAAATTTTATAGATTAACAGTGTGAAGTTAAAATGATTTTTTTGTTAGTTAAAGTAAAATTTGCTGTGAATTTTGTAGGTATATACTGATGGAGCGTGTTCATCAAATGGAAAAAATGGCGCCAGGGCTGGTATAGGTGTATATTGGGCAGATGGTCACCCTCAGAATGTCAGTGAACCGGTTACAGGTCGAGCAACAAATAATTGTGGAGAGATTCAGGCTGCTACATGTGCCATAAAGCTGGCATTGCAGAATGGTATCAAAAAGCTTGCAATAAATACAGATTCTCAGTTTCTTATCAATTCTGTCACAAAGTGGATGTCAGGTATAGTAAATTTTATTTTCATTAATGTATAAGAAAGAATAATAAAAAGCTAAGTGAAATTTGTATCTGTTTGAGAAAATTAGGTACACCCATTAGTTTTCTTTGATAATTTGATAGATTGAAAATCTAAGTAATGGAGCATTATTTATGCTTCTCTGTAAATAGAAAGATTTAAGTATTTCTGTTCATTGTCTGTGAAGTATACTTTCAAAATAAAATTTCACTTTCGTCACTATGGTTCTACCTTGCACTATTTGTAAAATTGTTGTATTAAAAAATCTAATCATTTCCAGTGAGTGTTACCAACTTCCTGTTTTATGGTTTATTGAATGTAGTGTTTATTGTATATTCCTTATTTAAAATTTGTACTTTGTGTAATCAACTAGTTCAGTGAACTAGTATGACCTAAGACTTATTTTGAGTTGCTTAAGGTTTAATACATGACTATTGGAAATCTATATTTATATTTGCATTCTTGTGAGTTTGAGTACGCTATTAACCTGTGAAGTAAATAAATTTTGCATATCATGTGCATGTATCTTAAATTTTTATTACTCTATCTAGTCGCAATTAAACTTTTATTTATATTGATATTACACAGGATGGAAAGCAAAAGGATGGAAGTTGCGTTCGGGGGAACCTGTAAAGAATGAGATCGACTTTAAAGCCTTAGATAATCTACAGAATAAATTGTTAATAAAATGGAATTATGTTGAAGCACATCGAGGAGTACATGGTAATGAAATGGCAGATCAATTAGCGAAAGCAGGTGCCTCAAAATATACAAATAAATGACAAAATAATGTTTACTTGTAATTATCATTGCCTTGTGAAAAATTATAGAAATAAAATGCTGCTGGCCAGAAATTAATAAAAAGTATAATAGTTATGATATTTATAATTATTGTAAAATTTTCATATTGATTTTTTAGTCTGTTAACATTGACTCATAATCATGTTGTAATTACTATATCTGTTCTATTCTACTATTTCCGATTGCCCATTGCTATTTTCTAAAGATTTATATTGAAATTTACACCATGTACTTTTATGTTATAACTTTGTGATTAAAGAGCATACTTTTTTCCTACTTATTGATTTATTCTTAAACATGTATTTTAATAAACTGGAAGCATTCTTTTTTCTTTTAATTTTAAGGTAATAATTATGTGATTATGATTAATGTATTTTTGCTCTTGTAACATTTCAATTATATATGTGACTGTAAGCTAATTCATTAATAATCTGTGGTTTTATTTTCAATACTTGATTTTCCTGTAAGATAGCAAATTTTCCGAAAGATTTTTATCAGTCCTGTAAAAGTTACGGATAGGCCATGTACCATCCACCCTCGCAAGTTAGACAGACAACCTTGTTAAAGTCGTCGGAAGATTAAATGCAGGCTGTTTGAAATGCTGAAAAACTGAAATTTAACATATTGATTATTGAAATATATCTGAAGATAATATGATCTGTTATTAACACAATAACGGGACAAGAATATTAAAAGTGAGAATATTTTTAAAGTTTTTTTATTCAAACTGAAATATCTTACAAGAATACTAATATTACAGAACTGTAGTAACAATTCCCGCCATACAATACAACTTTCTATGTGGCTAAATAACATAAAATTATGCACAAGTAAAGATGAATACAATAGAGGATCCTTCCCCTTAGAACAAATTCCAGACACTTGTACAAATTTTAAAAATTATAAGTCTTCACATAACTTAACTTATATAGACTATTTGATATTGATGAAGATAAATCTTGAGATATTTACATTATTTAACGCTAAAATAAAACTATAATCCTCCTGCCACCTGTTTTGTAAAAGTTAAACGAATATGACAAGGCGATTACAGTTCTTTGCATGAAATATTTATGCGTAACACAATAAAACAATTACACAGATCCAAATAAAACAATAAGAATTGAATATTAATGTGATATTAATTAAAGAAACATACTGACTTTGCGAAGTCAAGGCAAACTTACAATTACCAGTCTCAAAACTTTAAAGGAATATAAATTACAAATTTACATAACGAATCTATCTTCATCTTGAACACAATGTTGCCAATAATGCATACAAACAGCTTATAACATGTTGCAAATATACTGGCTTATGACCATGAAACTATATTGAACTAGTGTTGGTAAAATACCGTCATAAAAATATATAAATAAATATTAATTGAAACAGTGACATCATCTCATCTTGTAATGTTATGTTTTTTGGTTAAAACAGATGTTTTGAAAAGAGTGGTATCGTAATTAATTACCATCTTAATAATTTAAGCAACATGAGTAATGGTGTACAAGCACACATTTATCTTAACCTTTCATCCATAATGATGTTGAACAATTAATAATTTGTAACTTATTTCAATGAGTACGAAAATTAAAAATATTTCACATATATAATGTCATAAATTTTTTTATTAAATATATTGGAAATGTTAACAAATTAAAAGCTTTAATGTCATAATATAAAACTCGATGCTTTTAATTATAAAAACTAATTTTTGTCGTCAAGTGTATTAAATTTGTACAAGCGTACACATTTGAAAGATTTATTTTGAGAAATTAATAGTAAAATTATATAATAAAATACAATTATACAATAAAATAGTTAACACTCATTAATAAGTGACGTTTAGCGTTCAATGATTATAAAAAAATATGTCGTGTACCCAAGTTACCATAATTAGCAATCTTTGTACATTAAATCGCTTATGTTTTAATGAAATAGTACTAGACCAATATAGTAATTATTGCAAATGATTTTTCTCACTTTTAATATGTCGTCATTGCTCTACTCTATAAATTTATACACTTCTGAGAAAGCTATAATTTTTAAAACAATTTTGGAATTGTTCATAAATTTTATAGTTGTCACAGATAAAATCTGAAGCATTTTGAATGACATAATATCGTACCATAATTATTTATTTGCTGTATGTTTGTAGTATCATATTATGATTGTAATTAAAAAAATGTGTTTTTTTTTCTGAAGCAATATGACAACTTTGAGCAATTTGTATGCAGAGAGAAACATATCTGTTATAAAACACTTAAACATAATTTGAGTAGATCGTTGCGCTGTCACGTCGTTCGTGTTGCGTCTTTCACATGTATTACCAGTGTCTGGCGAAACAAAATGTTGTTATATGCATAATACTTGGCTGAATAACTTATTCTTGTCTTTCACGTGTACTGTATAGTGTGCGGGCGGCGTGGCGGTGCGACGCTAGTGTTGACAGCGGTGCCGCCACCAACAATCAGGTAGCCTCCGGACGTCACCACTTTTTTCGCATTTTCTTCTCTGGCCATTAACTATGTAAAATTTGATTATTATTATTTATATATGACTAAATTTGCAGATGTCATAAGAATAACTAGGTATTTACCTTGTTATGCGACCACATCTGTATGTTTTATTAAAATAAAAAGGTATTTTATAACATGTCTACATTTGAAGGAATAATTTTAATAATAAGGTATACCTTGTTATTACAATGATTTTATGTAACAAACAATTTATTCAAAATGTTCTAGATAGGTGAAAATGCGTGAAATGCAGTAGATATAAATTTTATAAGTGAAACGGCACTGAAATATAATCTTACATTAGGTATCATTGGCACACTCACAGTCTAAGAC
>DWIC01000744.1:0-10588 GCA_018248135.1 Battus belus
TATATATATATATATATATGTTATCAAACCGACATAGATCTAAACATTGGTCGTCACAAATGGCAGTGCACGAGGCACATCTCTCGTGCTACCGGAGACCGTTGGGACCAAAAGGTTTTCGAATAGTGACAACAAGCAGGTAAACGCAGTGTGGGTAGGCCCCTTCCCAGGTGGACCAACAGACTAATGACCTTCAGAAGGTCGCGGGAAGTCGCTGCCTGTAAAACCGCTTAAGATGACAATCCATGCAGTGGTGATTCTAAACGTATAACGTCGTGTGCAAACACAAATTTTTGTTTTCTCCAACAACTTTCTCTCCTTCAGAAGACATTTTCGGACAACCCGAACAATTGAGGGTTTCTTCAAATATATCTTCTACGTAGAACAGACTGTTTGTTTTTACTTGTATACGTACATATTCGCAAGATATTTCTAAGTAGCTCGTGTCAATTAACCATAGTGTATTTTATTACAAAAAAACACAGCCACCAGTTTTGGTTAGTAGCCACAGGGTAAGGAAAAGTATAGAAATCTTGAGGATATTCCTAAGTCCGACGTTGAAACAAACATACAGACTACAGAACTAGTTGCAGTAAATTGTGCAGTTTTGATATTCTACGCCGCGGGTCACACGTGTGTATTATAGCTGCTGTCAAAAGGGCAATGCCTGATTATACCTGCTTCCTAAATTGGTAGAGGATCCCATGAAGCACGGACGCGCGGCCGGCATCAAAGGGCGCGTTGACTGATAACGTAATAGCCGGTAGCTGCGCGTTATCAGTGCGCGTGCGGCCTGCGCTGCGGTGAAGGGAGACGCGCCGACACACGCAACGGTGCAGTAGATTCCGGTTCCGCGCAGCACGCTCAGGATCAAACATTTAAGTTCAAATATATATCTACTTACCATAAATAAGTGTAAGTAAAAAATTAAAAACTGACTCCTATACATTTTAGAAGTAATTTAATAGATATACATTTCATTTCACTCTCACTAACACTCCGGGACTCACTTTTAATCAAAAAAAAAGATACATTTTGATACACATTTATACTATTTTTACGAGTATCGGTTTGCTAAAACAATTACCTTCGATATACGAAACAATAAACATTTTTTAAAGGTCGCCAAAGATTGAGTGTCGTGGAGGTATCTAGGTGATGACATCAACAAAAGTACTATTTTAGGATCTGATTTGCATAAAAATAAAAATTTTGACAATCCTGAATCTATTCATCAAGAATTAACTTGTAGTTGTTGGAAAAATTTTGAACGATCCAACTTAAGTTATTTTCATTTGAACTAAAATAGTAATTATTAGTTAAAGAAGGAAAAATGTTTTAAAATCATTTTATAATTGAAGACGATCTTGTGTCCGAATGATAAACGTGCACACTATCACCTATCAACGAGTATCAACGAGTGACGTAAACCACGTAACAGTTGTAACAGCACCGCGACTAATCCTGCCAGTCCATAGATGCCCACTGGATGACATGAGTTTCCCCCCAAAGATATGCATAGCGGACATTGTGTTTTTTTTTAACTTTAACTTTGCTCTTGTTTAATCTATAATTAATCACGAGAAAATAAAAGTTATCAGATATCGGATTATCATCGCTGTAGACTTGATTCCTTTAAACAGTTTTTCTGAAAAGTTGTTGTTGAAGAGAACGAATGACTACTGTTTTAGAATAATAATAATAAATAAATCAACATTATTCAGTGTTAAAAATATACACGAATCGTGTTACTAGTATGTTAATGTTTACAAGGCGTGGAGCGCACGAGAATCGGTTGCTGAGGGAGCAAGGAGGCAAGCAACTCCGATGTCTTTTACAACCGCAGCTCACGCCACCGAACTTCGAGCGGAAGTTATACATAATTCTACACTCATAAAAATATTCTTCGCCCACCGAGTGGGCCGGAAGACGAGAGCGGGTTGCGGGTCGCGGGTCGCGGGACGCAGGTCGCGGGTCGCTGTCGTAAAATTAATATTCAGGTTTAAAGCGGGCCATAGATCACGAGTGGGCCGCGTTCTGTACAAGTACTAGGCAGTTATACGCAAGGATCTCGTGTTTTTGTTAAAATAACTCAACATTGTCAAATATAATCAATTAATGAATTGTTAATTATTAAGCGACCGATAATTACATCAACGACTCAACCTACAGCCCGCTCTCGTCTCGCACCTGCAATGCGCTTGTGAATGATTGGGAACGCTTTGGAATTACTTAGAATGTTAAGATATACAGAGTGATTGATTGTATACTTAATCGCCGCACGTGCATCGTGGGCGGTGATGTCCCACGTGGATACAACACGCGGGAGTTTCGCTGAGAACAAATAAACGTTCTCGCGCTAAACTTTCTTGAACTTGAAAATGAATATATTGCAACCGCGCAGTGCCGCCGCATGCGCGGCCGTCTGCTGCCTGACCTTGTGCACTTCGACTTCGTACTCAGACATTTGTCGATTGCAAGCGGTAACAAGTGATGAGATCTATTTACGTTAATAATAAAGTGGCCCAGCATATTCACACCTTTACCGATTATATTATAGTAAATTAGAAAGCCGGTTTCACATCGACCATTTCAAGTAAACCATACGGAATGTACGTAGGCGTCTTTTGTTAAACGAATTCAACCAAAAACGTCGAGGTTTGAACCTTTTGGGCGCACTTGAGACGGAATTCAAAAACTGGTATTAAGTGTCAGTCCAAGGCAAAGCATCTTCTTGGAGACTTTTGCGCTCAGTCATTATACAGAGCATTGGTGCCTCCCAATTCAGTAAAATAAATAATGTAGGAACCCGAAACGATTCCTGAGTTCCTGCGGGATAATGAACAGAAAGTAACACAAAAAATATTTCGGCCAATTGCCCCCCGGTTTTTGCTTTCTCAACCCCCGCGAATCTGTAAACAACATTTACCGATAACAGTGTAGATTAAATTGTAAGAAACAAAATTAGCGCAAGTATTAAGATTAAAGCGATTTAAATGCTATTTACCTTTTATTTCAAATAATTAATTACAAATAATCAAGTAACGGTGAGTTTTATATTTTATATTTTAAGTAATATAACTGAAACAGAAGTCCGACCCTGGAACCGTCGGTAGTTAGCGGAGTCAACCAGCGGAGACGATTTCGTTTCACTGCGGGCCCTCGTTAACAGAATTATTCAATTTTACGCTTTTAAATTCGTATTAAGTCCATTTATAAAGTAACCCTCGCTGGTTTGTGTCGAACGTACAGCAACTTGTCTTCAAGTAGGAGAATTCTTTTGAAACTGCTTTTAACGGAATTTAACGAAAGGTAAACTGTACTTAATGTCATAGAAGTTAGAAATTGTTATAATTGTAACCGCGAAAGGTAACCTTCAGCCATGTGTAGAAAATGATGCAGAAGAAAGTATTAAGAACAATCGCTTAGCACTACTACCGCCACAAACTAGTAAGTTGCGGTACGAACCGAAGCTTTCCTGGGACCTCTAAGCCTTAGCAGAGATTTCGAGGTAAATTCCCACGCAAAATGCCACACGAGCGGGAGGGGAAGCCCGGTCAGAAAAGAACTATTACAAATTCAATAATGCGCCCATCAATCGCACGACATACGAGCGATGGATGCACGACGATCGGACGACGAGCGGCTGCAGGCGCGTGTGCAGTGCAATGAAGGCATTTCACAAGGAAACAATGCGCGCCCATCAAAGGGAGTGAGTTATTAAAGTGAACAGTGCGACCCTCGTGCGGGCGCGGGCCGCGGGCCGCGGGTGGAGGGGGTCGCTCGGCTTACCACACGCTATTAGCTCTACGGATTGTCCCGGTTTTACAGAGATTTTGCAACGCAAGCTTTTAAACAACGACTCGGGTGCAGCTAGTTGAACACATTTTTAATTAAATTTTACACAAATTTAACAAATCCAACAATATGCTACGAATGAATACTCTGTCGATACACGCAGCGATCTGGTCTCTACATGTTAATTCTTTATTTGTGCGGAATGATGAACAATCCCTCGCAGAACTAATATTTAGGAGGATAATATAACGTTTCAGGTTAACACAAATCGGCTGCTATCTCTACTTACCCATACTTACATACTCAATATTCGACTAAGTTTAAATAAAGCTCCAATTCTCCGCCGCGCGGACCGAACTGGATCTACCAGACCGTTTTGTTATCGCGTGTCCGGGACACGACACCCGATCCCCTTCAATCGCTCCCGAATAGAGAATCGTCATAAAATATTCCGGAGCGCGCCGTTTGGGTACAATAAAAAAATAATTCGGGCGCGCTCATACTGCCGAGGGGCAGCCAATTGCGCAGCTTAATTACGAACAACAAGCATTTGCTGTCATCTCGTTAAAAATGTTTCCTGCGTATATCCTATGACGTCACGATAAAAACGCAATCATTTAAAATAAAATATCCCCCTGGAGTCCAAGGGGGATGGTTGTCCCACGCGTGAGCTGAACTCACTCACGAAGTGTTGGAAAAGAGGTCTTAACCGTCATATGAATAGTTGACATTCCACTTAGAAGATTGATTACCTTATGGCAGAATATTCGATCTTATATCATTGGATTTAATTCCTCCTTTGTATTTAGAGCGTTTTTGAAAGTGGTCAGAAAATGATTAAAATATTTAATACAATTTGGTTTGGTATGTTACATTATCAATTTTTACCACTTTATAAGCATTATAATACTAGCGAGGCGGAGCCTTTATCTGTCAATTACATTGGAACTAGTTATGCCGATGAAAATTGCAAATCATATTGAAATACAAAAATTATTCAATAACAACGTGTTAAGTAGGGTTTTAAATCCCGTTCATAAACCGCATTGTTTGGCAGTCGATGACAAACGTCCCCTTCAAATAAACGATATTAACTCAAATGAAGTCAGGCTCGATTGTAACGAAATTCATTTTGAGCGGATTGTATGTTTTTTATATTTAGCAAATATAACACTAAGATATCAAAATAACGTCACCTCATACATTGTAACAATAACGATTAATAATTAGGAATGTACCTTATTTAAAATTAACTAAAACGGCCCAGCGAATTGACGTATTGACGTGTTGCAGTAGCAGTGATGGCGGTTGGAGCCTTATGGTTCTGATAACGAGACCACAAGCCGGCTAGCACAGCATCGAACATCTAACCACAACATGGACAAACAAACTTGTTACCGTCATCGCAAAACAGGGAATGCGGACCGCTTTCGATCGGTTCTGTTAGGAAACCGCGGGGTAGGCCGTCCTTACGAAATTATGATATTGAATTTAGTTCTCATTAAACTACGTCATACGAACACCTCATTGCATGTTATTTTAATAACATGTGAACATAGGTATTGTAAAGCACACGAAACCATGAAAATAAAATAAAGCATTAAAAATTAATTTATTTTAATTAATAAACAAACGTAAGAAGTTATTATAAAGGAATAGTGCCCAAGAAAATGGTGCCAGAAACATTTATCGCCACCAAAATTTAAAAAAAAATCTTGACAAAAGGAAGATAATTAAAAGATCAGGTAGACACTGTTTTGTACAAAGGGCCACACGCCGAACTAAGGGAGCTTTGTGTGCCCTGTTTGCTTGCGGCAAGTGGTCGCCAATCAAGTTATTTTGTAGAAATGTAAACCTTTGTCTTGGCGACGTTCTCACGGGCGCTGCGCAACACGTGTGCACGCTCCGGCGCGCCGAATGCTCTGACTTGGAACAAAATATACCACACGATAAGTTAAATGATATTTGATAGATACTAATCAAATTACTGAACAAATACTATTCTTTGAAATAGGCACTAACTATGCACTTTCGAAAAGTCAAGAGATGTCGTCAATTAAAATATGTATATATACATACTGTACTGGTAGGTTCGCAATATTGATTTTATCGAGAAGAATCTGGCAAGAAACTCGAGTGTTGTTCTTTAAAAGTCAACATGCTTACATCCTTTATAATCATCACTAAAATTAATCAATATTATAAAGTTGTACAATAAACGGTACAACGGGGAGAAAATATCTTATGCTGTAATAGACGGCCGGGATTGAACTGACGTACCAGAGGGAAGATTCTGCGCTCTGCACTTGAGAGTTTCGCGATCACTCGCACCACATGGCACACAATTTCACTAAACACACCGCAAAGAAATATCTGAGCACACGTAACACAGCACTATGCACATGCGTCCGCGTCCATGCCGCGCCGGCAACTGAGACTGCTGCGCAGAACCCGTTCGCGCGCAGGCTCCGGCGCCCGCGCACCTGTGCCCTCGCGGTTTTTTTTTTATTTTTGCGTCCGCGAGGCGACGAACTTTCCGTGCGCACCGCCCGGTTGATGACCCGCGCGCAAGCCCTTAAATTACTTAAGGAACCGTCGCCACCGCTGCGAACACCTTTACATTCAATAACTAATTCAAATCATGCGTAGTGTTTCACCAAGGACCGATTGGAAACGATCGGGCACGCGGCCTTTGACTGTACTGCGGCGTTAGACGGCGAGAGCGGAATGTGCCCTCCTCCGCGCTTCCATTCCCCCTCCACCATCGGCGCAAGGTCAGGTCGCGGAATGCGCGCGGGCAAACGGCCACCAGCTGGTGACATACATTCAACTAAAACTGTCTATCCGGGACATGACGCCGGGATAAACGACTTTACTGCTCACAGAGCTCACCTAGTAAACTTACGAGTGAGCAATGCCTAACGACTACTTGGAGATACCTGGCCTGCGTCTGATATCGCGGCTGCTTCTTGATTCCTCCTCATCCTCCAGATCCTCGACATCATCTCACTTACGTTATGTGACATGCCGACTACAACTTTATCTTGTCTGAGTCGCTGTGCTGGGATGTCGATTACTCTTCTCCATAATTAACAATAATTAATTAATTACTAGAGATGAGACTTCGAACCGGTAAGCGCAGCGAGATCTTTCGCCCATGTGGTGAATACACGACTTTGTTAAGGTCATCGTCGAACGCTGGATGCAAACCGCTCGCAACAGCTCCTGGTTCAAATCTTCGGGGAAGGCCAGTGTTCAGCGGTGGACCGATGGTCCTATTGTTAATGATAATTAAAAAACATACTTATATATTCGTTGTCGTAACTAATAGTGTATAAGTAGCGGTAGTGGGTGTGGGTCACCTGGTCAGGCGTGTCGGTGGCGAAGGCGTGACAGTACTGCAGGACAGGGTCGCAGCGTGGCTCGCGCGCCACGAACGCGAACAGCGCGCGCGCCGCCTCACACGTTGCGTACGAGATGCGGCGCAGCGCGTGGCACATGCGCACGCTCTGCCGACAAAAAACGACAACGCACCGCGTCAATGCATCGCGTGTGCAGTAACGCGGTGTGCAGTGTAGCCGGCACACACGAGGCACACACGAGGCACACGCGTAATCTCGTGAGAGCCGACATAAAAATTAAATTACTAAATTCTGTCTAAGTTTCACAATTTATTTTTTTTAGTTTCCACTAAATTTGTATTAAGAAAGGGCGCTAATTTTGTTATGTCCGGCTTAAAATCTGTGGTCAGTCCGGGATGCGCCGACAACTCATGTGCTTCCCCTTCCTCAAAATATAGCTTTAAAAGTAGCAATTTACCATAAGGGAGTCGACACGGTGTGCGTAGATCCTACGCAAAGTGAACTGACGACGTAGCCATGGTCGTGGGAGGTCGCTGGAAACAGGTAGCGGAAGATCAGTTGTTGTGGCGATCTTAGGGAGAGACCTGTACCTTGCAATGGGCGTCTAACGGCTGAAAAGAAGAAGCTTCTCGCGTCTATCTGCTGTCATAATGATGTTCATGATGAAAAAGACAAAATACACTCGGGTTGCGGATGACGTTAGCCGGTTATAAGATTAAGGAAACGTGTGAACCGTCTAAAAAATAAACCAGCACATGAAGAGCTAATATTGATATAATTAACTTATATGCTATAAAGTGTCACTGTTCGTCTGTAAAGTTGACTCTAAAGGGAAGTTGAGGTCGCGCACCGCAGTTCCGGGCCCCGGCCTCAAGGAGCTGATGCGAGCGAATTTAAATTTGAAAATATCTCCGCCTCGTTAGAATAAATAGCGTCGACAGAGGTACCCGCGGACACTGCCATCTTTAACCGAAAAGATTATGTACATAAAAATACTAATAAAGTTAGCATCAAAATAAAACCTATTGCATGTGACTAGACTGCGTAAAATTAGTAATTCCTTTTAAGGCGATTATTCTTTATGTGCCTTAAAATTAACGAAGCAATAAATTTGAGGAAAACAAAATCATAAAACACAACGAGAAAATAGATCATATTAAATAACAAAATAATTTTAAGTGACAGTGTAAATTGAGCTTAGTTCTGTAAGCACTTTCCTAAATGTAATCAGACAAAAACACGCCCGAGTCTACAGCAGGCTCGAATCAAATTGTTTGTAACACGTGTTTTAAAATAAATTCATTTTAAACATATTTGTGTAAAGGTGCTGATTTTGTTGATTTGATTGTTTTTATCAAACCGTACTTCTAGCATTTAAAAATGATCTAAAATGGAAAATAGTGTGAATTAATGAATCATCCAGTATCTATGTCAACACATCTTGGAAGTTGGATGCGGAACCAGATGTGTCAACTGCAGATGCTCTGCAATTTTACTGACAGGTGTTTATCTCGCCACATACTATTGTATGATGAAATGAAACATGTGGTCACTGACCTGATCGTCGGGGTCGCATATCTTCACGCCAGTAAGCGCGACCACCACCAGCACCGGTACTGCACACCCGCTCTCCTGCGGACAACACTCAAGTAAATGCACTAACTCGACGTCCGAGTACTGGTTAATTGTTCGGAAGTATTTAAAGGTATATTTAAAGGTTGAGCATGCGCTAGGGCCTCGGAGACGGGTTTTTGAGTAGTTCTACGTTCGGGAGGTCCGAATCTCAATCAGATTGGTCGCTGTACTATTGGGCTAATAAAACGTTGGGAGAAGTGACAGAAGAAATGGACAGTAATTTGGGGAGTCACTCGACGATATTCCGACGAAGTGCCTTCTAGAACAGCAGTAATTACACACAAACAGTTACTTAAAAAAATAATGACGAACTCAACATGTACAACTAGTTGGTAATTAATAAAACAGCGAAGCTGCATCTTGTGTGATTATTTAGATGTCGATCGCTTCAGCCGCTGTGTGCAATGATACGGGATCAGGTGAAACAGCGTATCCAGGTGATACAGTAACGCGAAATGGTTACTTGTTTGCGGCACAGCAAGGATACGGTGTCTTGACATGGTATTGAGGGATGTTCTCGTGTTGATGTTAGCCTTTACGGCTTTTACGGCTTCATCGGATAACGAGCTCATGGAGCTGATGTGGGGGGTACCTGAGTCAAGGTTTACAAGCCGATCACCAAGAGGTTTTAGTGGATATTAACCTTGTCCTTCTTCCAAAAGACACGTTATCTTGTCTGTATCCAGAATATTTCACTCGGAAACCAAATAACAAAGTGACAGTATGCACGGCGAACACTGTATTTGCACACCATGCCTGTATTATTATACAGGCGCGGTATATCAAGTTAATCAATAAAAAAGAAAAAAAAACATTGTTGCTTCCAGCGGCGCAATTAGTACGGCTGGAAACAGAGTGCAGGCGGTGCGGGTGCGGGTGCGGGTGGTGACGGCGACTTTTCCAATCCCCGTCGCTCGCATAATGAGTCGCGATGATCCCGGCAGGTACCAATAAATTAGGGTAGGGACAAAAGCGCCGCACTGCAAGCCGTCTGTCGGAGGAGCCGGCGCCCGGTATTGTCGCTCGGCAAACTCCGCCTGGGGCGAATTTAATCAGCCCGCGATACGGACGCTGCACTCCTCTAATGAGTCCGTGATTTTTCCTTATTTGCTGACATCGGGCGGCAACACTTTTGTTTTTACGGCCCCTTATCGCGCCGGACCCGCCTCCCCCCTTTTATATCGCCTCCAGGCCGGCAGCTGAAGTAATATAAACGATAACATCGAGATATCGAAAACGGACATCGGGATCGCTCCGAGAAAATGGAATTTGTAGTAACGGCCCGAGCGGCGCGGACACTCGCTTCACGAGATTGTGGCCGCTCGAATAAGAGGTCGGGTCGTCTTTATTACAAACTCGCCCTACAGGGGAACAGTATTCACAAAATGTTCCTCACAAATCTGTTCAAAGCAAGATCATAGACGAATGAACCGTGTACCCGCTTGTCACACAAGTTATCCCGACATTGAACGCCTTTTTCTAGCAAAGCGAAAGCTTGAAATTTAATCAAAATACTGTACGTTTTTTATGTATATTTTTCGAACAGTAAATTATAAAAGATTTGGCGACGTCCTTTTTATTATTATACGTCCGCAAACTCGTTGCAGCACTTAAAAATACTATTAGGTGGAGCGGAGAGTAATGTATTAAGTAATCAACAATATACAATATTTGTACTAGTGCAGTAAAAATTTATCTGTTTTGTGTTTGTTCGTAACATTGCAACCACGTGTTTTTAGAGCTGGTCATCTGCATCGTACACACGCAAGCTACCAGGCACGTACTATTTGTGG
>DWIC01000745.1:0-10587 GCA_018248135.1 Battus belus
GATAGACTAACCTGGCGAAAAGAGATTGGGAGAGCCGACCCCAAATAGACATGGGAAAAGGTCGGAGAAAGAAGAAGCTTATAAGAAAAAATATTTAAAATACTTTTATTCGGAGAACTTCCGTACTATTAAAGTGTAACACATTCATTATATTTAAGTTCAACGTGTTATATATTATATTTGAGTACTAATATATAATTTATTCGCTAAATTACAAATACATAGCCATATTCATCTGTTACTTTGAAAGCTTTTTATTCCTTAACTATCGAAAATAGACAACTTGTCTTCAATGTTTATGGTGCTCTAAATGTACATGTTGATATTGGATCCGTCTGTCCGGTTAATGTAATATACTACAAGTCTTGATTATAATTTTAACACGCTTTGAAATAGGATAAGCGGTACTAAGAAATATGTTTATATCACATATAAATATCTGATATATACATATAACATGTATTTGTCCACACTCACGTCACATTTTGGGAGAACGTGTATAAAATTTGTGTTTTAAAGCTTAGTTCAAAAACATTTTATCGAGGAGTAACACTAAACCGGGGACAAAGAAATCAAAAACTTATAGAAGTACCCAAAAGTTTAATCACAATCTTATTAAAATATGATCAAGAAACAAATAATAGCGGAGAGTGGGTAGATGCAAATGTTTTTACCAACATTACTAACCTTTAAGGTTGATTGACTTTGAAACTAAGGTCGTCTATTTAAACTTATACTAAGTAGGACCCTGAATGCTGTAGTTATATAAACTTATTTAATTTATCCAATTAAAATAGACTTCTCTCCTAATCAAATTAATAGAAAAAAATATACCAATTGCATGTTGTACTTTTAGAAAGTATTTTTTTACCAATTACCGAAATTACAAATGGTATATTACATATATTTTTTTATATATATTTCAACCAAAAACATTCCAAGTATTAATTATAAATTCGTGTAAAGCGCCTCTCTCGAATTAAATGTGGCCAAATTGAAGTTAGATTATATAGATAAAGACGGAAACATCCGGCGTTCCGCCGCCTTGCTCCGTCGCGAACTATGTTAGTGTAAAAAAAAGTGTACAAGGCATTACTTTGTATTTTTCGGAGCTCCATAAACTGCGTGCTAAAGTGAAAGTGAATAGCGCACGTACGACTGACTCGCAGTCCCAATAAGACGACACGCCGTCCGCATACCGCGGCAATTACCACGAGGAAATCAGATAGCTTCCATTGACCGCTCAACATCCTACGTCTGCGCTTTAACAATAAACTTATAGACAACTGCCTATGTTGCAAATATATTCCGAGACATAAGGAAGTTAAAGTAAAACGCTTGTATTTTTTCTAATTTAATCATCATTTCAATTTTAAGGCATTTACCACAGGCAAAGGCCTTCCCCGTATATTTCCAATGAAACCGGTTGAAAGTGGCCTGCAACCAGCGTCTTCCGGCGACCTTAATAAGGTCGTCTGACCTACTTATTACTGGAGGACGTCTTACACCCTCCAGTCCCAAACCTCAAGAGGACATTTGTTCTGTGCGCTATGTGGCCCACTGCCACGTTCAACTTACTGATCCGCTAGGCTATATCTATCGCTTGTCTATAATAATTAATATTTTTTAATATTTTCACTGTTTCTATGTTGATCAAAATAGATGTCCTTGTTATAAAACATATATCTGAACAAATATTACGAGAATTCTCTCTAATCTCGTATCATTGTACTGTTTAATAATTGAAGTTTTTTTTCAAAGATTAGAAAAATTGAAGGTATACTTCATATTTTAGATTTAATATTGGGTAGATTGTCTATGCTTTGTCCCATTACTTCCTTAGCAACAAGTAGCTAAGAACCACGGTGTAGTAGTACACCCTCTAGTCAGTGGCTTTAAACATGCCAAACATTTAAAATGGAGTAATTTATTATAAAACATTTTAAAATCCTTCAAGAAAATGATGTCTCAACACAGATTGCTAGATAACATAAATATTATATTGATGATATTTCATCACAGATTTGTTTTTTTATTGCCGACCTCGTGATACATTAGCAGATGCTGATTATTGCTTGAAATCGTTATAGTGATGTAGTAGTAACATAAGCGTAACATTTCGCAGGCTGTCATGGTTGTTAAAATAACAAGAGAAATAAAAACAATAACCTACATTATTTAACCAAGTCCGTAAGCTGTTTGCAATTTCACCCCATAAAACAATTGATATAGTTATTAAATGTGTTTATAAGTCGTATTTAAAATGTTTCTATTTTGAAGTATAAATAACTTCTTAATAACATACATTGTAATTTTTGATGCTTGCCGTCTACGTTTTCTAATTATTGAAATAAGGCGACATTGAAAACGGCTAAGAGTGAAGTGCTCGCGGCTGTAAACACCATTGTTTGATCACGTGGCACCACCGCACCAAATCGCTTGATAAAGGTTTGGAGCAAGTCACCTTTGTTCTAGCCAAACGTGAACAATAACAAATATGAAAAGCTACACAAATTTTGTTCTTTGTTTAAAAAAATAACTACTGCCATATTCTCTACAAGGAATAATTTTGTCCGTATAACTTTGGGGAGAATAGTCATTATTATTTAATTTCCCTACCATATAAAGAATTACGTTAGCTATTAACCCTTAATTTGATTATGTATGCCCCAACATACATCAACTTTAAAAAAATATTTTGTATTATAAAATACATAAATAACGTAAAATTATATTTTATCACCTTGCAACTTAAACAACTTTTAGTAGAAAATATAAAAACAAACATTTCTGATAACAAAATTCAGGTTTTATAGCATTTTATACTTTGCCAAATTAGGGGTTAATAAAAAACCAAACAAAAAACTTTATTTTGTATAAATGTAACTCATAAGAAAAAGTTTAAAATAAAAATTACTATAGTATCGTGTTTAAAAACAACGAACGTGCGAAAATACATTTTTTAGAATACCGGAGCATCTTACGCGATTTAAAAATAGATACATCGATACCAGTATTCAACTACTGATCTTACTTTAAATACCGTTAGCAAGTTAACATACATTAATTCTATTATTAAGATATTTGGAGTATTATGAGAACAATATTGAGGAATAATAATGTTTTGTTAACGATATAACCGTTTAAATGATCAATTTTTATATAACGTGCAAGCGGCAAGTAATAAGTTTCGATGTATACAATGCAACGAATCCTGTTTTTAAAGGCTTGCTTGCAGTAACGGGCCGCGAGCGACGGTGTAAATAAATAAAGCGACCCGGAGGACGTCGACCCGAACAGATCAAATTGTATTCAGCTTACATTAGAGTACCTACGCTGTTGAAATAAGCAGTTTCTCGACTTCATAACAATTGTATAATTTATATATAATATTATTTCGATCCCTTATAATAGTAAACAAACCTTATAAAAGTAAACATACTTATCGAAAATATTTTAATATCGCCCGTTTGCCACTCCCCGTTACACTTCTGTTCTTAAATTAATTAATTTTTAAGCAACATCTTTATCGTTGTTTTGTATATTGAAACTACTAATAAACCTTTCTATATAAAAATTTATGCATTGTTTATAAATACATGATTATTATTTTTACATATGTTATAAAAGTGAAAAAGTAAAAATTGTGTTTGCAGATTTCAAAGAATAATAAGATCAGGAAAGGGACTTCACCTAAACCCAACAACTGATTTCCGCTTAATGTTAATTTTACTTGTTATTTAGCTGTTACCCATAGATTCTACGTGATCCTTTTCTTATTTTAATCTTTCCTAAATGAAAAAAACATTGTAACACAATGTACTTATCTGTTGTGGCGCTGATAATAATCAAACATGGCTAAAATATTAGTGAATAATAAAAAAGAATCATAAATTTTCGATTAAAGACAATAGTTTTATGTCTGAACCATACAAAAAATATTTTACGACATGGTATAAGCATTGTAACACGGATGGCATGGGATGCCGTGTACCTGCTTTAACAAAAACCATTTCTCGGATAAATAGAAAAGCGTAAAGGGACATCGGCCTTCGCACCTGGGCGATGTAATGGTACATCGGCTACCGGCTGGAACGGTTGCTATTTTTACACCGTCCACTTTATCTTATTTACTATTCTGGTCTGCGACTCATTGAATTGTGGTTATTATGTGCAAGTTGGACATGTGCCAGGGCTAAGAGTCGACACACAGCGAGATATTCCAATAATTACATTACAATGGCACTGTTTAGAAATATTAGGAATTACATCTCATTTGTCCACTTCTTGGGACTTTGCGTTAAAAGCAAAGTATCGTGGAAGTGATTTGCGTTGAACAGCGAGCGGGAGGTCGAGAGGGTGGGGGGGGGGAGCAGCGCGAGAAGAGACCACGTCAAACCGGCACCATGTCGCGAGGTGGCTACGAGCAAACCGGTCGAAGGCGCCGCCTGTCGGGCGCGGAGATCGCAGTGGATTATTGCCTTGTAAAAATTACATTCACTTGCTTCCATATAGCGTACTCAATTATACATAATACAGTATAAAAGCAAAACTTTAAAAAAAAACGTTTTGCAACATTGAAATTATTTGCAATAAGACATTCATGTCATGTACTTTGTAAAAAACATCATACAATTAGCGTATAATCAATTTCAGATTTCAATGTGCCTGCCCCGATATCTGCTTATGTAAGTTGAAGTAAACTTTTTGAAATAGGGGAAAAAAAATGTATAGTGAAACGCCAAGCAAAATGAAATCAGCTAAGTAGGTCATCAAATAATTTCGCAAGCGTATCGAGTGCCGCAAACTGGTACGTTCGCGGCAAGTCAAGGCCCCTGCTTAACCGCCAGACCTGACCAAGTAGTTGAATATGTACCTTCTGTTGGCTCCAATTCTAATGTCAGGATTGTTTATACCAGATATAAAATAAAAATTTGTCAGAAAACCCTTATTTTAAAGAAACTAATATCAGATTCAACTATATAAGACAACCTTTAACTTAAACCTACGAGGGTTTTAAACACGCTCTTATCTGAGCCGACAACCGGACCTCGGTTATTCTTTGTCACTTTTACAATACACTTAAAACAACATTTCAATCTCTATTGTCATTCCAAATTCTTTACGCTATAATAAAATTTTTTTGGTAGTTTTTGTTTTACGAAATTCTTAAATTTATTACAAGACCATTTAGGAGACAATACTCGGGTGTGTATTGTAATATCTTTCACAGTTGCTCACAAAAAGGTTACTGCGAATTTTAACAAAAGCCCTTTCTTAATATATTAGTTCTATTGCAAGTTTTCCACGAGATGACATTAAAAGTTCCAACTATTAACAATTCAATATTAGTTATAACTGTAAAGTTTATGGTATTTCAATATTACGAGTTGTTCATTTAATCAATTCTTAAATTAAAAAATTGTATGAAACTTCAGAATGGTCCGACCTTTACTATTGTAATGCTCGTAACGCCTTTAGCCATGTGTTGCACCACTGGATGTCACATTCACGACTTGAATATCAAGGCGTCTATCGTCGTTGAACACGGGCGTACACGAAACTTCGATCGTCATCGCTTTAGTAATTAAATTTCTCAAGAGAGCTTTGTTAACATTTTCGTAATAATAAATTTTCGATTAACAACGGAACGTTTAAAGGTATACCATTAAATCGGCCTTATTAAAGATCTACGTAATTAAAATAAATAATTCAAACAATGAAAAAAAACGAATGCTAGTTTTGAACGTCAGGGTATACTAAGCAATACACAACCGTGATAGATGTGTATTGGCATCTGCACATCGAATTGAATTAATATTCACGGCAGCATAACCAAAGCATTTGATTAGATTTGTCTTGTGTCACAAGAAATCGTCGAAATCATAAAAATAATCATATAGGTGATTTATTAGAAGCATCGTCATATTTATAAGACTGTATTAAATAACTTACCCCTTCATTTCCCGGTAGGAACTGTATTTTAGGTTTTGCTAATTTGTCCTGAAACAAAATAAATAATAATTAGTATTTACGTTATAGTAAAAATATTTCCATGATTTGAAGTAACGATAAAAATATCCATGGACAAAGAAAAATACGTCATTGTGTTTATAAAAATTTGTTATAGATTTCATAGAGCATTTACTTTTTGTTATATGACTCATACTTGTTTTATTTATTCTTCGCGCAATACTTGTTCAGCACCAATGAACATAAGTAAACGGGAAATTACCTACAATGACCAATGTTTTCATAGTAATATTTAAAATTTAGTTTCAAAAAGTTATAAGGGCCCCTTATTAATTTAATGCTGTTATACATGTTTAAATGTTAACAAATTTATAGTTTTTTAATATAAATGATGGATTATTTGATATTGTTTGGTAGAAAGAACGAAAGAAACTTATACGCCCATGTTAGCAAGGGCAAATTGTGATCCCTACAGATTATTCAGAATCGCTTCGTCCCGAAAGCAACCGATGCGGAGCCTTACCAGAGAAACGTAGAAATCCAGAGCGACCTATACCTCCCGTCACTAGAGGAATATTTTGGCGAGACGTCGAGTACCACCCAAACCAGCTGGAGGCCCAGGCGGCCAACTACACTCCAGCGACCAACACTTCATCATACAAGCGTAGGCCACGCTACGCATTACCTAAAGACGACGCACCGAAAGGGATCAAAAGACGCTTCCCAATAAAAGGGAGACGCCACAAACATGACACCTCCACCAAAGTGGCATAACACGCCCATGCAAGATGGCCACCAACACCCAAAGAGAAGACGAAGAAACCTCCTAGAAGACCCCCGGAAGAATAAGCCACGACGACGAACAACGAGGGAGAATTAGATTTTCTAATCTTAGGACAGAAGGGGAATATTTGTAAGATCGGTATAGATAGATGAAGCTGTAACAGCCTTGCGCGGCATCACAGCCTCAGCATCACATCATTTATGATTTTAATTTATAATATTCAATAAAGTAAAGATAACTTATAATATACACGTTGATTGGTTATAGGTATTACAGCTTAAAAGGAGTGAATGTTAAACTTTCAAGAAACTATTGAAATGCGACAAGTCTATAACTTGTGACACATGTGTACATCTGCATGGAGTGGGTAGTTAACAACAAGAATTTTCAAAACTACTTTCCATATATTTTTACTTATTTCATTATTTCCGAAAGCATTGATTCTTGAATAGAGCAACACGTTCACTCCTTTAAAGCGTATACACCTATAACCAATCAATTGTATAATATATACCCTGAACAAGTCTAGCAACGAAATAAGTCAATTAGTTGGTCGATAAGTCGAGTTGGCTCCAGTAAGCCAGTGTCGGCATGTTGTGGTGTTGCACAACCGGCGATAGTCGGACGCGAGAAACATAACTAGGCTGGACGGCAGCGGCGATGATGTAAACTTAAAAATTGCTTTAGTTACTTACTTAACAGGCAGTACGATGTGAAATTTACCGAGTTACATCGACGTCTAGATCAGGTGGGCGGCGACCGACCCGGAACTAACTCATGGTAAATTTTAGGACCCAAATTGCATTACTACCAATTAATTTAAATAGACAATGTCAATAAATGAAAAAGAACAATCTAATTAATATCAAAACCTGTCCTAAAACTTACACGTCTACTTATTTAGTAGCAAACGAACGAAGCAAATGCCGAACCTGTTTAATAAACCAAGGTCATACTGCAAGGATTTTAAAATTAATTTGAAAAGTATCAAATTTTGAAACAAAATATTTCAATTTAATACATACAGGGTTATTGGTATAAAAGCTTGTAGATATTTAGCTCATTGTCAATTTATGTATTGTATACACTATACAGAAATCAAATTTCAGTAATAATAAATAACTTTACCATAAAACAGTAAGAAAAAGGGTATTTTCAATTTGAATTACTACAAATTAAAATTATTTTTGATTACAATCTATACCAACAGACTTTTGATTGCTGTAAGTTATTGGTCTGTCAAAAATACATAATATATCAAAGTATTGTGTATAAAATTTTTGAGTACTTCAGCATTTTAAGCATATAACATGGTAAAAGATTGTTACAAACGAAAGAAATTAAATTATAGTACAATACAATAGTATAAAGGTTTATGTAATACATATATCAATAATCAAAAATGTTTTAGTGTTAAAATAGAAGCTAATATATTTTAACTTTTACAATTTGGCCATCAATGCAATTGTAATTATTGTTTGTGTAGATTTTCTAAAATATCCTGTTTAATTTTTGTCAGAGACATACTGGCAGGTGCAAAAGCTTTAAAAAGATGAATTTATAAAAATGGTCATTTGGCAGCAAATAGCTTTAATTCTTTTACAATTACATTTATCCCTGTATAGTGATCACTCTGAAATATATAACACAACCATTTGTTTGAATATGACAAGAAATAGACAATAACATAATAATGTCATATTATTATATTAAAAATATTGTCTAATTGTAAATTAAATATTATAATAATTAACATTCTATTATATCCTAAAGAACTTTTGGTTAGTATTTATTTACCATTCATTTATTAACAACAAATGAACTGTACCCCTTAAGGTGTTTACATCTATAAACAATCACCTGTATAATGTATCAACACTATTAAGCAAATGTATGTACTTTTAATTTCATTAATAACAAACTCATTGCCACATTTACCAAATATAGAAAATTAAATTATTTAAGCCATCAATATACTTTTTATTTTGTCAAATAACTAATTTCTTTGTAAGGAAAACAATAAAAATAAACCTTAAGTTTATTTTTTAGTTTATAGGTGAAGTAATTAACCTCTGTCTTGGCTGATGTTAAGTTATGACGAGGTCTATGATACATGCTTGACTAAAAGAAATCCACTCTAGTCTTGAACTCAAATTCTTTAGTGATTTAAACAAAGTTCGGATTGATAGAAATTACAATAAATTTTTAGTTATATGCCTCGAATTCTCCGTTGTAAATATGCACATAAATACAGTCAACTGAAGCATAATAAGCTATGGATTCTTTTTATTCGGCGTCATGAAAAATAGATCTTCCGCCAGGCAGGGTGGTCAGCCCAGGGGCCAATGCTCCGACGTTTGCACCCAAGCTCCTGTATATATGCAACGATATTCAGAATATTTTATAGCGTGATTCAAACGCTGCTGTTGTTATTCTCATTGTCAAGAAAACTACATCTCACCAAATACAATACTATTAAATGATTTTCTCGAGTATTTTAGTATGTTTTCAGACAACTTGGTTTTAGTATAAATAAACATTTACATATGTAACATGTATAAACGAAAAGAACACGTTCTCTTCATGCCCATACACGTCAAAAAGAGTAGATTTTTTTTAACGTGATACTATTTATTTACTGAATTTTTATTTTTTAGTTATTGTCGCGTTTGTGTTAACAACTTATCAATAATCGATAATATTTATAAAGAGATTTTGTCAAAAAAAAAAAGATTTTTAATATTTTTTGGAGTTTAAACAAATGGCAAAAATTAGTAAATAAGTATACAAAATACTGTCTGGATGGATGTCAGTATGGACATTATCAGACACAATGGACAGGACTTGCTAGCCAAGACACTATTTTATATATGTATACCCCATTAAAGCTTTAACACTGATACCAAACCACTTTATATATTTTAGAATACAGTCTTCCGATAACAGTTTGGTATTTTACGGACTGATTTGTTACAATTCTAAACATACGTACCACTGCATGGCGAATTAAAATAAAACAACTTTGTGTGAAAAGTTACCTTTATTTGAAAATTAAACAGAGAAATGAAGGGCAGCGTCACTAGTTGAAGAGGCGAGTAGGCAGGCTCTGTTGTGTGCAGAATACATGGTCTTTGAGGTCTGAAGATACTGGTTTGGAGTCCATAGACCATTAAGCGCAACGTATCCTACGTCCACACGTTGACCACTTTCAGTCGGTTTTATTAAAAATCTATAGGTTAGGCCCATGTCATGCAGTAGATGTCTTGTGGCTGAAATAATGACGATGATAACGCATTTGATGACACATACGACTTATTACTACACATGTACATATGGAAAAATTTCTTGTTACAGCTGTCGCCGTTGATACTTTTTCAGCACCCTTAAGTGGTCCTCAAGTTTTCGAAGCTAATCGACCGTACTTTTATTTCATATTATACAAGAGACATATTATATTTTGCGGAACTTACGTAAATAAATGAAACACAACTCACTTCTTTTGCAATTTTTTTATGAAATATTGTAAGTTTTCCTGAAAATTTAAAAATAGCTTAAATTTAAAATTAATTCAAGTACTTGATAAAGTCTTCATAATAAGACCACTATTATACTTTAAAATAAATATCTTATATTTTAACTTTTTCGTGCGAAAGTCAAAAATTAAACGAATTTTATACACTCCTTGACGTTTTTTCTATTGCTACAACGAATCGTTGTTTTTTTAATATACGGTATGTTCCAAGAGTAACGCGTAGTTTTGCTTACAGTTTTCTTCGATTGCAGAGGCGTGGTGCATCATGAGTTCTTGCCACAGGGTAGAACGGTGAATA
>DWIC01000746.1:0-10586 GCA_018248135.1 Battus belus
ATACATAATAACATTAAACAAATACAGTAACCCGCAGAGCTTAATCCATAATGTTACAAAAAATTGCATAAACAACTCGAATGCCTAAAATCTGCACTGATAAAGGACTTAAAATGAAACAAAAATAAACCCTTGAGACCCTCAATCAATGACGTCCCAATATTGAGCTCCCTCATGCTATGCAATCGCTATAAAAGATATAAATTAATATTTTATGTCCAGATATTTTATTGACACTTGTAAAAAATTATTAAAAAACACGGTTATTGTTTGATGAAATCTAATACATTTCTATGTAACTGACGAAACATGTTGAAATAAATGCAAAAAATTAAATATTAAATTAACTATTTAAAAAATTTTAAACCTGACCTTATATGGATTGTGCGTCGCTCTGTTCTGGCTGGACAACACTGGATTGGAGATGTGGCTCTTTCCATGTTGATGCGTAATCTCCAGCGCTGATCGCAGCAGGTCCACCTTCGACGCCGAGCCCTGCGGCGTCTTCGGCAATATCTCGATGTTGCTGCATCGTCTCTGACTGTTGCTACCGCTACGGCTTCTGTATAGCTCATTGATATCACCTTGCGAAAGCTGGAACATAAAAACTTTATTTGGCCCATGCGTTTGAATTTTATGATGCAAACTTTATTTTCATTTATCATCATTGTCATCATTTCAGTCGTAAGACGTTCACTACCGAACATAGGCCTGCCCCGGTGACTTCCAATAGAACAGTTTGGAAGTATTTATTCTCAAGTAGTTTATACTCGCTATTCACACAAGCTGTGATTATTTTAATAAAAGTTATATTATACATTATAGATACTCGAATTTTTTCAAAATTTATCATTAGTTTAAAAATGAATGTATTTGTACTAAAATACTAAAATATTTTACGTGTAGTTGTTATAATATTTAAGATTTCTAACGTCTACAATAAATTACATTTGTCTGTTACAATGTTAAATAAAAAATGTGGCGTCATTTATTTATAATATTGGTTATCCACTAAGGATCATTTACAGTGATTACTTATGTACTCCTAAGAAGAATGTTAGATGTCAGTGAAGAAGTTTGATAAAAACTGAAAGATTGAACTATCCCTATACAACGACATCTGAATTTAACGCGACACGGAGCCCTAATTTGAGAAGAAACCACAGTAGTCACAAGTCAACTTTGCGTCTTACTTTATTATTACAAAAAAACAATGTAAATAGTTGCAGTGTTAGTTACATTCTGCTTTCCTATAATGCCTATAATGACTCTTATGTCATTGTTAGTTTATTAAATTAAATTAAAAATAAAATTTATTTCTTAATACTACTAATACGTGATAATACTTACCCGTGCGCGTGAACTTCTTGGTAATGAATGCAATGAGCCAAGTGGATTGAAACGAGTGATCATATGCAATCTTTCCAGTGACACCATAGTCTCAGCGTCCTTTCTTAAAGGTTCGCCATTCAGTTTATCTCCTTCTCCACTGTCTAAAAGACAATTATAAAATATTACGTTCTTCAGATTACTTTTAATAACAGTTACTAAGAAGTTTACTGAAGATTTTTTGGGAATTACGACCTTGTATTGTATTGTAGATCATATTGGCATAGATCGTAGATCCTGTCTTTTGAATTAAAACATAGGTACAAAATAATATCAAAAGAAACCAAAAATTAACATCAGATAGATGAAAGAGTGAAGACCTTTTAAAAAAAAGGTAGTTATAGGTAATGAGAGAAGTTGCTTAAAGGATTAAAAAATGATTCAGTCATAGGATCTCGCAAATTGAAAGTATATTTACAAAAACAATTTTTCTCAAACATAAACTCACCAGTATCTTGCTCACAAACTTCCCGCATTCCCGACATGTTAATTTTCCGCAGCCAAAAATAATGCAGAAAACCATACAGGATCCCTCCCAAGAATGCAATCAGGCCCATATAACGAAAGGCTTCCCTCGTGCCCAATGATGCTATGAGGAGACCACCGCCGAAACTGCCGCTGCCTCTTCCTGGTAATGCACACAGAGTCTTAAAGTATTGCTTTTGTTAAGAAAATTCCGAAAGGAATCGCAACAAGTTAAATCTTAGAAACTATGCTTTCAATAACTGATTTTTTTTTTGTGCAGGACGCTTACTGCAGCCTAAATGGCATTAGTTGTTTCAACGAGTTCGATAGGGCACGGCATAGGTGGCACTTAGCTTGGGACTCTTTGATAGGTAGCAAAGTTCGCGGGCTCAATCGGAAGTTTCGGTTCGGGCTGCTATATTATAATTTTTTATATTAAAAGCCAATGGGATCTATTTGTTCATTTAGGCGGCCGCTCTATGGCATGACCTGGTACACCTGCGAGAAGATCTCGACTAGTTTATCGGCTGTCACTTGACACCCGTTTAGCAAGCCTATTTCGCACTCGAGAAGGCCCAACTTCGAGTTAAGTCGGTTGCTATTGCCTGTGTAATATTACTACCACTTCGAAGCTTTAGGAAAAATAGCGGAAGAAATTTAACCAACATTATGGTATTTTTTATGGCTTTATAGCAGTTGCAACCTTTTTATATTAAGTTTTTATACCAATACAGATTTCATTGAATCATCACACGTTAAAACATTAATTTGTTACACTTAGGTGCCGCTTTTTGCTTCTTGATATTTACGTTCAAAGTCGAGGACGGTTGGTTTTCAAGATTGGAGCTTAAATTGTATATCTTCACGAAACCATTAATTAAGTATAATATAATTACCAAGACTAAAGTGGGCCATTCCCAATACACCGATAAGCGTCGCCAAGAGGCTTTTCGGAGCCAGCATAGCGCAATACGTTGCCGCCGCTACCCACATCAAATGCACCGATAAAGATTCCATCGCTTCAAATGGAAAACACCACCAAGAATTTCTGTAATACAAATTTTAATTCTATTTTCTCCATAAATATTAAAAGAAAAAACAATTCAAAATTACAACAGATAATTGTTATAACTATTATATATTATATGTAGGAATACCATAAAAGTTTAATTGATATTTTAATAATAAATTTGTTATATATGTCTATATATTCTATATATTGTTTCTGACTGACTTTTAAAATTGTTTATATTTTGAGGCTAAATTATAGTTCCAAAAAATTCTTGTTGTGATTAAAATCTATTTTTCTACCAGAAACTAAATGTTTAATTAGGGTACGTTAACGAAGTCGTCTCAAGTTTGATTTAAATTTTAATTAATTTTGGTGAATAAGAAATTCCAAATCCTTCCTACATATCCGTATGGTTACTAATGGTAATATAAGCCGAAGTAAATGTCTAGATGCGAGGTCCGCCCACGGCGTATCATTGTGCTCATAAACTTGACAATGCCTTATCGCTACAAGTAGGCATTACCTCGCCGACATACGTATACACGTCTAACGCAAAAGGACGAAGTAATTTCAAAGTCGCACGGGACTATTTGCAATTTGCTTTCATAACTATTATTTTTTGTTCGAATCAAATCGTTAAGTCATTTCTAAAGATACTGCATTTAAATCAAATATTTTAAAACGAATTTATTAAAGTATTTAGAGATATAACAAGAGATTAAATTATATCGAAGTTAATTATTATGCTATTAATTCAAACATTCGTATTACACTTACTAATAAACATCTACGTGACAGGACGTGTTCCGTTAGCAGTACAGAACACTGTCTCTCCTATCTGATAAGTAGACTATTGTTTTGTCATTAATTGTTACACGATTGTCTTGGTTGGAATATTTGGATACATATTTAATTATGTAATTAAAATATCTCACGCATAGATTATAAGCTACAAATATTAGATAAAAACATTTAGAATCTTACTCGATGAAGGAATATCCAACAAGCCTGGCGGCGTGGGAAAAGAATGCGACGATGATGACGTTGACGTGGCCGATGCGGGCGGTGATGGCATCCGCTCCGTAGAGGAACGGAATACTGCTCAGTGTGCCCACGGTCACGGTTATTCCTGGACATTAGTCGCTCTTGAGATAATGGACGCGGTCGAAGCAATGAACGCATGAGCCTACACTTTACTCATTAGCCATTCGACGGTCATTTTACTTTAGTTACAATCAAATTTCACATCTTGCATTTTACTATTTCTTTAAATTACATCTCACGTATAAAGCGCAGGGACTAAATATCATTAACAAATGTAAAAGACAGTAAATGTCTCAATAGGGAAATGTTGGAGAATGGACCTGCTTTAATAATGTGGCAAAAAGAAGAAATTTACAATGTATATACACTTACCGAGTAAAAAGTTTGGTGCGCCCAATTCCTTTAGGTACAAAAACAAATAAGACTCTATAAATCCCCAAAAGTTTCCTAAAGCGAACAGGAAGAAAATAAAAATGATGATATGAGGCATTTTGATGATGTTAACTAAATCATGTAATAAATTATCCGCCGGTAATTTTGCTCCCAAGGGCATCACCGCCACTGTAATCGCAGATATCAGAAGTAAAACGTCGTAAGTGTAAAACGCAGCCGAATAGTCAGTGTAACCTGTAACACACGATGTAAGCATTCACTATGTTATATTGACATTGAAGATAACGATTATAACATTCGACTACACACCAACTTGTTTACTCCTCATATCTATAAGCATGCCCGTGATAGGGGAAAATATTGCCATCCCTATACTAGAGAACAATCTTTCTCTGCCAAAGTCGCCTCCGTACTTCTGAATCATTGTTAAAGCTATTGGATCCATTATAGTCACACCAGCGGAGAGCATGATCGTTCCCATGAATCGTAAAAAGAAATAAATATAAAACGTTTTATCGTCGCTTTCTTTATAATCTGGTGGACAAATTTCTGGACCTCCCTTTCTGAAATACAAATATTCAATTATGATATAAATTCTCTTATTTTGTTATCTAAAATAGGGTAGTGAATTATCACCTGAAATCACATTTTTGGACCATACAATCCGCAGAAAGTGACTCTAGGCGTTGCTGTGACAACTTCGTCATATTATGTAACATGACAAGACCTCCGCATCTGAGATCCTCCTTGTCGAGCGCAGTTATGTTTACCCCTTGCGCTATTAATAACTTCTCACCGAATCTAGATCGGAAATCCGTTACTGTATCATTATCATCCTGAAGCAAATGGAATAACGCACTTAAATATTTGTTTAATATATACATACAAAACATAAAATACCTATTTTACTCACTCGTTCCATTTCGATTCCCAGCTGCTCTTTGGGTTCTCCTAAATCGTCGTGAACTTCTATCAGAAAGAATGCAGCGTCATTGTAATCTTCGTCGTCGTCAGTCATATTAAAGAAACTTAAAAAAAGGTCATTTGTTTATAAATATATATATGTACATGCAACATATATGGACAATAAATACTACACAACAAATATATAATATGTATAAAATGACTTTTAATTTTTTGTCCGTCTATCTTAATACAGAAGCCTTTTAAGTAGATTTAAGAATCGACAAATAATGTTATGTCTGACGTATGCAATTGTTTACTTGTTTATTAATAGTTATCTATTAGAGTATTTAATAAAAATTAACTGCTTTGAATACACAAATTAAAATGTTTGTCATCATATATTTAAAAAAACGCTTACTGTTTACCTAGTATTAGACAGATTTGGAGGTTTGATCTTGTGACTGATATGGAAATCCAAGTCGTCTTTGTCATCTGAGGGATCGCTGGTAGGGCTCTCTGTTGGTCTTGACAGCATACAGTGATCCACACATCGGTCTAGAACGAAATCCACCTGTTCGTCCTCGTCCGGACATTCTCGACTGGGACATGGACTCCACCAAATCTTAAAATTTGTTTACAGGCATTATTTTCATGTAGTTAAACTTTGACGAAGACATTTGATTAATAAATAAACTTACAATCTTATTAATTGAGAAATATTAAACGACTGAATTAAAAAGGACGAGAAATGGTAATGTTTCAAACCAATCTGCATAAATGTCGCTTGGTTCTCTTAACTAATTCTAAGTCTCGCCTTATGACACTAGTTAATCTGCCCTGAGGCCGGATGAAGACGATTTGCTCAAATTCTTAGAGGACGACTTAATTCAGGACTACGTAGCGAGGGCCAATTCCTTGATGCTGATTTCGAAACATTTGTATTCATATTTGTACGTACCTCAACACTCCTTTTGATGGGATGCCGCATAACGTACGCTGACGGCATGATCCCCGGCGTCTCCTGATGCGGTATCAACAACAGCGAATGGTGAAAGGCGGCGTTTAGTATCAACGCGGTGATCACCACCGGTTTATACTCTCCAAAACGATCAACGAGAAATCCTAAAATGATTACGCCGATTAGATTGAGGGAGTAAAATATTTTTTTTATTATCCAGCGTTTTCTTCTCTGAAATTTCTCTCTTACCTGTAATAGGCGGACTTAGAAAAGTGGTGAACGGTAAAGCTAAATACACGAATGATATTTCCGGCACGGTTAGTCCTATACTTTGCATATGTATAGTCAAATACGGTAAGAGCGACGCCGTTGCTCCGTACATTACAAACAAAGTCACTTTTAACATAATTAAGTTAGGATTGATCCGCAACCCACGAATCAGCCGTCCCAGGCATCCTTTCGATTCCTCGTTTTCTTCGTCCATGTTGTAATCTTCGGTGTATTTTTTGAAAATGTCATCCAAAGATTTTGCCATAACAACGCTCTCACATGTTCATTAGTAACGAGTTTGTTGGAGGAGTATATCTAATCGACTGTCGCACAGGCCGTCGGCGAAGTTGCCGGAGGTGTGACGATTATTTACACAAGGATTATGAGCGTCGGTGGCATCGGGAGGACCAAGAAGGGCCCCGTGCTCCCGAGCAACTGCGGATCGGGCAGCTCGTGGCGGACGCGACGGGCCAATTTACAAATAATAGCAAATTACCATCGTTTAAGAAGTGTCACGGCGATTGGTGGGGATGTTGGCTAAATCGGCTGGCGATTCCAAGACCTTGCGGATAATAGCTGGGGACGGGGCGCTCTTGCTTATAGGCTTTTAGTTCCCTCCTTGAAGTCACCGCTCACGAATTAGAACGACACTTGCTCGTGGTTTGCCTTGTGAGTAGCTTTCATTTTATTGCAATTCGTCGATCATTTATGTAAAAAACTCCTTTGTACCCGGTACATTTTAATCAATTTAACAGATTGATAATCGAATATTAACGTCTTTATTTAAAATATAATATTCCACATTATTTTAAAATCAGTTTGAACTTACAAATTCTTCTAACAACTATATAGCCTCCGATAAAGAAGTTGAAAGTTTTCTAGAAAAGAAATGTGTAAGGTCTAATTTTGGTTATTTTACTAACTAGGCAGATTCTTTTAATAATATAAAAAAGGAACAAATACATCTTAGGTTTTTTTGAAGCGTAAAAAAGAAAATAAACTTGGAATAGTTCCTATTAACTCCTGTGCAAGTTATAGTCGCGGTACACGACTTTAATACCTTCGATAAACTATATTCTACATTTAAATTACGCATTATTATAGATTGCTAAAAGAATTAGAATTTTATTAATAGACGTTAAAAATATTTAGCAAGGTATATAGTGCATAAGCCCTAGCAAGAAACTTGGCCCATTGCCAAAAAAACTAACATTCAGCCAGTTTTTTGCGAATTTCGGGGTACATAACATAATCCGGAAAACAAAAAATATTGTCGATATTTTCGGTAACCCAGGATTTTGTGAAAAATCTTTGGAAATGGCCATGTTTCTCAACCAGGATATTACTTTCAGTCTAGTGCAGTAATTTCATTAAATAAGAGCGCTCTTAAAAGTGGAACATAATATGCGCAAAAATTTATATTGGACTCACCCAGTAGACCTCTACAAAAGTTTTTCCAGTGGTTATATCTTAGTTTTTACTGCCCTCTACCGAAAGTATACAATTTGTTTGTACAACGGTCTGGTTAGCGCCATCTGTTGTAGAATAGCGACATTCTTCAAACATTAAAAAATCAAAAATTGTATCTAACATACAATGCATGCGTTGTCACTTTAAATTATGACTAATATTTTCTAAAGTTGTAATCTACAAAACTATAATTTAAAAAAATGTGTTGCAAAAATACTCTGCACTAGAAACTAGCAAATTGCTCGCAGATTTTATTTTAGCTTTTCGTTAATAACTATAATTTGTTATTTTTTTAATTTTCTTACTTTAAGTTAATTTGAAACAATTGTTTAAAAAGAAGTTAATAATTTAAATATCCTCTAAATTATTATAATATAAAACAAAAGCTAAATTAAAATGTACAGAGTACCCATTTATGTATTACGATGTAAAGTTAAAATACTTTATTAATTTATAACTTTATAAATACTTTCTTAATTAAATTACTTTACCAAGTTTATTAAATAAATTTGTGTTTAAAATCTGTCAACTACTGACCATAGAGTTATATATATCAAATGTAGGTCTACATCATCTATAATCTACTGCAAATTGTCAACCATAATGCATTGCGCATAAATGGCCGCCATGTTGCTGCCGTCTGAAAGATGTTCACATCTGTGTGTGTTTACTAATGATTTTTAAGAACTTTAATAGTTAAATTACTGTGTTTGTGAAATTGTGAGTGTACAATGGTTTCATGCTAAATATGCTTTTGTGATTGGAAAGTCTGTCAAATGTCTCTGAGGCCAATAAACAGTGAAATTTTCTTTAGGTAGTCATTCGAGTCGGACGGCATAATGGCTGACAATCTGATTCAAAAGTCACATAAAACTAGTGAAAAAAACAAGTATAACAACGTTGTCCACCGTACGACAAGCGAATCTCTTCGGCTGAACGAGTCAGAGAAAGGAGTGAGTCATCCTACAAGTCTTCAATCCGCCCATAACCCAAGGAAAATATCTTCCTTTCAGATCACCAGTGTGACGGTTGGCTCTCGGGTGAGCACCGATGCAGGAGAAGACTCTGCCGACGACTTGGACGAATCTCATACCGATGACATTTCAAGGGTGACCGACATAGAGAATGAAACGCCGAGTTATTCCGAAGATACGTTCTCTAAAGACGATGTGTTTTATAACGCGTCGAGTGCTTCCCTAGGTTGTGCGCCTGTTATACCGACAAGCTCGCAGTACGGCCTCGCCATTGTCGGGCAGGACAACAATACAAATCAAATCGGGGGTGCAGTGCCAAATAGTAATAACACTGAAGTGAATGACATGCACGTCAGCGTTACTAACGCCGGAGCGGGGAGCATTATCAATCTTATAGGTAATGCGAAGCCACAAGAAGGCATGAAAGAGATACAGGAACATGTTAGAAATGAGAGGTTTAAAGTTGTGAAAATAGAAAGCACTGAACCTTTTAGAAGAGGAAGATGGATGTGTATGGATTATTTGGATCATACCACTACTCAACAAAATGCGCCTATAACATTGAACAATAACTTGGATATAAATGAAACCAACTCATTGCAGGCTCCGGATAGTGGTGTTGTCATTAATGATAGTCAGCATGATGATATGTGCAATGATCTTGCAAGTAAAGGACCCAAAGACCTTCAAGTAAGTGCTCCAGTTGTTCAACAGATTGATCAGAGTGTTCAGAAACAGTTTCCTATTGCATCTCCAGGGCAATCTCTTACTCAGCCTATCAATATTGTTCAACAGCAAATGCCTGTCAATCAGTCTGTATCTGTACAGTCTCCACCATTAGAAATGCCTCAACAATTGCCTCCTCAGAATATGCCCAGCCAACAAGTGGGCCAACAACATCCTCAAAGCATGGCACACATTACAATGCAAAGTGCTCAACAGAGCCATCCTCAATCTGCACCACAACAGCAAGTGCAGCAAATACCTCAAAGTTTTCCACAGCACCAATTGCAACAAGTCATTGCCCAATCACAGGGCATTGCCCTTCAACAAATTCCTATGCATCAACAAATACCACAACAGATGCAGCAAATACCTAATCAGCAAATGCAACAAATTAATCAACATATTCCTCAAGCCCAAATATCTAATATGCAACAAATTCAACAACAAATACCACAAATGCAGGGCTTGCCGAACCAAGGCCAAATGACGCAGGTGGCCAGCCAACAGCCACAGATGCAACAAATGCAAATGCAACCTATGCAGGGGCAACCCAATCCGCAACAGTTACATCAGATACAACAAGCGCAGATGCCGAACATTGGACCCGGCCACCATCTGCAAGGACAGCAATCTATGGGCCCACAGCAAGCACAACTACAACACTTGCCTAGTCAGGCCCAAATCCAAGCACTTCAAAATCAGCAAATACCAAATCATATGCAACAAATGCAATTACCTACACAATTGAGTGCTCCCAATCAACAAATTCAACAAATGCAACCACAAATTCATCAAATTCCTACACAACCCCAGCAGTCAGTGGTTGCTGGAATGCATCCACAAATGCAACAACAAGCCATGTCGGGTGTACAGCCGCAGTACAACCAAGTCAATCAACAGTCAAATGCACAGACTATGATAACTGCTAGTATGGCTTCATCGCAGCAGCCTATGGTTCAAACTCAGCACAGTGTACCTC
>DWIC01000747.1:0-10586 GCA_018248135.1 Battus belus
CACATAGGTACATACGTGCATACAGGAAAGGGGGGAATTATTTCCTCGTTGGGTCGAGAGGCTTATGACTCTATTTCAGATTATTTTCAGAATAGATATGTTTGAAAATAAATTTTTACAATTTTAAGGATTTTTATCGTTGATACAATCACCTAAGAAATTATTAGGTGGACCGATTGTTGATTAGAAATAAATACTTAATATAAGTTAAAAATGAAGTCGTGTGAATTTAATTTAAGAAAGCGTCATTACTTTCCGGTCAACTTTATACAAACTGTCAGAGTTTCTTGCTAGTTCTTCCCAGTATTATGATTAATCAAATTATGATTAATATTTCTAATGATATACTTTCATAAAGCTATTTTGATTTTGGATTTCTTCCGCAACAATAAAATAAATAAATAATGAGAACGAGAAATTAAAAGTTAGGTTATCTGAAGTGTCTCCAGTAAATCTGAAGTGGCTTTCTCATTCCTTATTGTGGCGCTATCGCTGATCAAACACAACTTCCTTAGTCTTTACCAAAGAAGTTATTTTATTATATAAAAAGTAAATCATCATGACTTCTTACCTTATCTTATTATATAATCTGGTCGAGGTGACACATTTTGAATTTGCATATTTTTTTTTAAAAACCGGACTTTCACAGCTGCCTAGTGGCAGATTCCGCGGGTTCGATGTGTCGACCTAACACTATTTATAATGTAGCGAAGCTTGAGGGCCTCCGGACGAGACTATGCTTTATCCGTTACATACCACTATTTGACAGCATTGGGAGACCTTCGAGTTCGTATATCGCTTCGGGGGACGCTCCATGGAATGCCTAGACTCAAGGGCCTCCGAGAAGGGACTCCGGCTAGGCCTGTCAATTTTCGATAGTATTCAGACACACGGCCTAGTGAAACGGCCGAATCTCGACTTGTTCGTACGTTATTACCTCAAATCGGAAAGCGTTAACGCTGGGAGAAGTGGCGGAAGAAACGCTGATCGGGAGTTGGCGTCTCCTGTAATGTACGATCCTGTCTCGTTTCAACGAGACCGGTTAGTTATTGAATGGTGACCATAACTGTAAGCATTGTACGTGGCTTTTCTTGTCGGCGCGTCGTCCGTAAGCTAAAATACGTGTCTTGGTCTCTGGACGATGTAGTTTCAATGTACTAGAAGATTGAGTGCGGGTATGATTAATTGATATGTTTATTTATAAAGTATCTTTACTATAATTGAATTGTTTATAATTTTACAATATTTATATATATCTGATGGAAAATATGTGAACTTATATTGTTTAATAAATAAATGATAACAAACAAGCATATAGTTTATTGCGGATAAATCTTCCTGACCTTCCTGCCCTCAATAAAGAGATACATAACGCACAGGTTATACCAATAAATACTTAGCAATACTTCGTAGTTTACATACTACGTAGTTTTGCTATTTAATTTTAAAAGGAGTCTTGTCATGTAAATGCAAGGACCAAGTATATAGTTTTAGATTCAGGAGTTTTGGATGAACAAAACTATCAAAAACACTGTTTTTGTTGCCATTTACAGCTTCTAGAATTTGGAATGGCAAAGCGTTGAAGTTTCATCAACTCTAGCTCTCTACCATACCAAATTCTCTTGTCTTTAGCGGGTTCGAGGCGATATGGTTAAGGTTAAGGAGTTCATACGAGAACACTCTGTATTACTGACCACTACGGCCACAATACTTTTTGGGAGTAAAATGATAAAGTACATTCTTTAAGAAAATGAAAGCAACCTTTTTGGAGCGGACTATTGAAGGAGATTGGCATGGCGCAATGGTTGCGATCACGGAATCATTGGAAGGAAATATTGTGCGCGGGTGTGGGCAATTTTAGTTTGCTGGATGGTATTCATAGCCTCGAAGTCACGTAATTCGAAATTCAAATTTGAACGCCGATTTAAATTCAGAATCAATGGAATAGTCACCGCCATTGTTTTTGGGTCAAAATTGTAAACAGTCACCGTAGATATGATATATACAACTCGATCACACCAGGCTTTTATTCTACTCGCCTTGGAAGAAAGGACGTACACGGGTGGTTTTACCCCACCACCCTCAAAACGCATGTATTGGTGACTCCGAGGTAATCTGAGACCGACAAATGTCTTCGAGCAATGCCCGGCCAACGATAGAGTAGACGCGTTAATCCGAGTTTAGAATCGCCCCATGGTTGATATAGCAGCGTAGCTATTCCACTCTCACGTTCTTCCGAGAATGTCTGCGTTCAGCAGTCCTGGCATGGCTGCGTTCAAATAAAATTACAATAAACACGACTCTTTAATTATTTCCCTACATGGATGATAGCATAAAATTTTTCACAATAATAGAACACATATTACAATAATTACAGTGAAAGGTTATAATCATTTAAAATTTCTGTCACTTTCTAATTGTAGGTGTTATACACACATTCACAATAATATATATAGGATAGTAAGTGATGTATTGCAGTAATCACAATGACGAAAGGTAGGTAATGAACTAATAATTTAATTTTTTTATTTCCGGAAACTGCAAAAAAATTTGTAAATAAATGTATATAACTTTTATTAACAATCAAAACAATTTTCTTTATTTCGATTTGCCATTTCTTAATGTCAACATAATCATTTTCTTTAGATACCGGTTTCTTGATTGTCTTTTAATGCTGCTAATTTAGCTTATTAGCTTTTTAATGGCATTATCCCAACTAATGCGCAATCAACCGTGATTTCTTTTATAGCTGGGGCACCAATCTGTCATTTTTTTAACCTATTTTTTGGAATTTTTAATTAAATGTTCTCTCCGTCCATTTGAGCTGTTTGATTCTTTACTTTTTATGAAACAATATTGGTTATTTTTTATTGTTGCTAGCCGAACTTTATTTTTTAGTTTTTTTTTATTGAATATTCTTCTTTCCATCATACGTTGAAAATTTCTAATAATTTAATATTTTTGTTAGTGCAACTCAATGCTTGACATCCGTAAGTCATGCATGTATTAAATATTGCCCTTTTTCCTTTAATATTTTTAAGTGCCAATAATATTTTTATTTTCATCCTCTTTTTATTCCGTTTTTAATTTCTTTTTGTTAACAGGTCTGCGGGAGATATTATTTGCATGGTGGGAACGGTACATATACTTGTACTTCTCTTACTAATTTCCCTATCTTCTGTAATTTTATAGCTTAATTCTTCATTAATTTGGTACTGATTAACGTAAAGGTTTCGATAGAAGTCGGTCGCTGATTTCAATTTTTCATTTCATTTTGCTTTTTAACTCTGTTGAGTTTTTATTACATAATATTTATAATATAAACCTATCCTTATTTTCTTGAACTTCTTTCCACGTAATTTTTTTTTTTCAATTTCAAATTCACGTCCATTAAAAATACTAAAATTTTATAACGTAACGGTACAAGTCAAACATAACTTTTTGCAAACAGCGTTTTATAACGACGAATAGCTAAACGTATGCATAAAGATTAAATTGACTCGTAGGCGCCATTAAATAAGCCATTGCGAGTAGTGAAGTCTTTCGCCGTGGATTTATTGAGGGAGTCACAGTTCACAGTACAAACGCAGCCGAGCGCGACTTCCCTCCATTGCGCCTTCTCGAACCATTCAAGCCGCCACTATCCGTGCAACACCGAAGTGTGCGGACGTACTGTCTTCCCGCGCTACAATGACTCCATACGTGTTCATACGACATTACACTCCCTTAAACTTCGAATTGTAACTGTTATTTTTGTGTATAAAATTTCAACAGTTGTATTCAGTTTATTTTGTGCAAAATAACTGTGTGGTGATGTTAATTGATAGTTATATCTCTCATTTATTTTGTTTAACGATTACACGATGCAAACGGTTCTGAATTTTAATTCCATGTTGAGAGTGTATGATTTGGTATTTCTTGAAAAATGTTGACAGTATTATTAGTGTTTTCTATTCTACTTTTCCAAGCATTCCAATCGGGTAAGTTGAATTTGATTATTTTTTTCATTAATCACACATTAAACCTCATACATTTAGTTTTGGTTAATTTGTAGGTTTGTTTTATTAACATTAATCTGTTATCTATTCTGTAACCTTCTATTGCGTAAAATTTTAATTTACAATAAAAAAAACCATTGAAGTAACACGAAAAATCATAATTATATAAAGATTCAATTTTCTCTGCTTTTTATGTGATATTACAATAAATTAATACTATAAATGAATAACGCTATATGTAATAACTAACAGTGCAAAATATCTGTTATAAACAGATATAAAAGAATGTTCGATGCCCGTTAATTGTTAAAAATGGCGGATACACGTATTTTACTTATAAAGGTCATTTCAAGATTCGCGCGTACTCGTTTTTTGTTGTAATGTGCGAAACATTTAATTTCACAATACCGCCGTCGACTATGAGAATGTCTGATCGGTAAATTGGTGACTGTGGACAAAATATACAAACTTCCAATATACTTAATGGAAACGCTTTGGTTTATCGACAATAGACATAACTTGGACGTTATAATACGGTACATAATAAACTGGTTTTCTACAAATTCCTTTTGCTTTAATGTCTTTTTGCTTTAATGAACTTTAATGTCGATATTATATTATAGTCTGAAATATAGTGAATTATTCATTTTGATTTCGCATCAGTAATCGTAGGAATGTTAAGTATTTTCGAAAGTACAAAATAGTTTAATAGATTAATTTAGGTGAATATAAAACTGTATGACCTTAAAATTGTTTATAACAACGACGTTTCGATGAGAATATAATATAATAGTATTTAGAAATTATGATAAATAATTTAATAATTAAAAAGTTTTTCCTATACGTGATTACACAGTTACGTAAAGTATGTGACAATGGTACAATTATCTTCGTAAGAATAATTAAATGATTGTAAGGAAAACATTGTTACTGAATGGCGTTGGTTTGTTATTTCTTGTTCTAATTAAAAAGAGGTAAAACTATTTACTCTGTATCCTTATGTAATAAATGTTATATAAAAGGTTCGTAATATCTTTTTAATACTTTTAAAGTCGTCCGTTACATGAACCATGCAAGCTAAGTGAATAATAAAGAAATATATTTGCAAAACATGTTTTGTCTGTACAGTTAAATTAAGGGATTTATTACCTGTGTTAGGATTAGAAATGCTTGATATTTTAATTACTCAATAAGATCGCTTATTAAATTAACGTAACATTTGTTTTTGATAATAATTTAAATTGATTAAAATAGATATGTGAAGTTATCGTAACTAACTAATCGATCAGATTAAAAATTAAGGCGGGTAAATAAAGGGGGGAAAAATTAAGGGAAATTAATTATGGCGGGATAGCATAATTATGAGTTCTCCAACGTGTCGTAAATTTGATGTTCGCGTGAGTTATTAAAGATTTTTATCTTTTACTAGCTGGCCCGATAGTTCGTATATATATATTTATATTTGTCTTACGTATTTATTTTTTATACATAAAATAAATAAAAAAAAACGTATTTTAGAATGATTATCTTATATCGTAATAATAAAACAATTAGACATCAATGCTGATCTTTATATGGCCTTTAAGAATTTTTTTTTATTTTGTTTTTTTTTTTAAGTCGATAGACGCTCACTAAAAGGTATAGGTTTCCCCTAAAGATCACCACGATGACCGGTCTTGACTTGTTCTTTATGTTTTATTTAATTATAAATGTTTCACAGTTAGGGCCACAGTTTATTTTTTAATTTTGTCTCCATTAGTGTCTTAACGAAAATATGTTAAAAAAACCGAATCGATTACGCTGTACTTAGGGTTAGTTCCTACAAACACATTTGACGATTTATTTGTATTTGTATAGACTATTTATTAGACATGGCAAGATTGTTTTGACACAGAGAAATGTTTTGTCCCTGTCATTTATAGCCCAACCGGGTTCGTTCCCCTAGGAACCTCGGGTCTGGCGTATCATTATTTATTTTACTTGATTGGGAAGCTGCCAAGCTCTTACGTCATAATGTCATTCGCGTCTTAATAAAGCTTTCTTATCACTTTGTAATTGGACATGTACAGTTCGTTTGTTCGTTTTAGAGCCCTGAATCACCTATCTTGGTATACACCGAGCTAGGTATGCCTTCTTATGTCCTAGATTTTCTTGGCATACATTTGTTACCATAACTCACTTGTCAAGGGATGGTTAAGGACTGATTTAATTCAACAAAAGTAACATAAAAGTTCTTTGAATATCTTCGTATTAGCAGCTCTTTATTCGTACTTTTTTATTAGACTGAAACTAGAGAGATATCAAAAATTTACATTTTAAAAGAAACCTATTTAAATTAAAAAATGTTTACGATAATATATTTAAATTAATATTTGATAACAAAAAAGAACATACGAGATGTTTGCTACGAATAAATGTATGTTAGAAAAGAACTTGCCAATTCATGGTGATTAGTTTTTTTTAATTATCTAATATTAACATTGAATATATAAAATTGAGTTTCTGAGTTACTAATTGGCTTCCAATGTTCAAACTAAAGACCAATATGAAAAAAAAAATTCGGCTGTTAATTCTAGATATGATTATGTAAATGTAATGTTTATTCACTGAAACAAACCATTTTTTCAGAGAAGCAAAAACAAATTTTGTTGTTTAAGATTGAACTTCGTTGGTAAATTTTTGCAAATAGAATCTCATAATGTTCACAAAACTCAAAGAATGTTTGTGTGGTAAAGGTTCGTTTCAGGCCATAGACGTCCACTGCAAGGTGTAGTCCTCCCTCAAAGATATCTTTATTGCGGACTCTATGGGGATATGCCATGATGGCCACTCTTGACAGGCGGGTTGGCAACGGTCGTGTAGTTTTAAGGTATACGGAGGACGCTGTGGCAATCCAGAAGCGATTCTAAAATTGATGCATACACTGAATTATTGAAGATAATTTCACGGGAATCGAACCGGCCATTGCAAGCATCAATCCTTACCCCTAAGCTACCGCTCCTAAGGGTTAATAATCTATTAACGAATTTAAGGAAGATTCTACACCTTGGGAATGACGTAGTACGTAGTACGACATTCATGTCTGGTTGAAATCCCTTCCTTTTATAGTGCGTACAGTCGAAGAGTGTAACTTCCTACCAGCGTCATTGTGACCAGCTAACTACAATTAGGGACTCCACAAGACAATAGTGAATAGGTTTCTTCGAGGCAAACATTTACATAGACCTCGTCATCGCTTGTAAAGAAAATGTGTTCGGTTCCTGGCTATTAATGTTTCGAGTAGAGTTTCTTTCGCCTGTTGTTTCATCAACCTAACAGCTGGTAGACACATCTCTACGTCAATTACAGATATAATTATTAACATGTAATTCAATTTTGAATAAAGCATTTTTGAATTTGGAACACAACTTACAGTAGCCATTACAATACCCAATACAACGAAGAGACATGAAGTATATTCGTGTTATGGTAATTAGACGATACCCATATATCTATCCTACCGGTTTTTCGTTAATTTTTAATCCAATATTTACCGGTTTCTATGTTATCTTTTTCTTTGCCACTTCTAATGAATATTTGCGTTTTTATATATCGTTAAATACATAGAACAAAGAATTTATTTTTAGTTTTGCGGGTCATTTTTTAATATTGTGTCTTTCTCTTACTTTTAATAAGCGAAAGGGATAGAAGATTGTAGTAGTCATCAACAATTGTAAAGTAATAAATAATGAACTCGCTGGCAAGTACCGAGTCTGTTAATTTTCTATAGCATTCATTACGGAGAAGGCGCTGCAGAACTCCACGACATGATCCCATCATCCCAGTTTCTTTACAGGACGAGTAGGAAGTCGGCTCACTAACTCTCTTACACGGCGGAGTTTCCTCGGATGCTTTCGTTTCAATTATACGTTTCTGATCCGCACAGCCCGAGTATGGAATAATCGTCCGGCTGCCTTATTTTTTCAAAAATATAATCCGGGTGTCTTCAGGGTTTGAGTGAACAGGTACTTACAAAGTCTGCTTGCTCCACCTGCGACCACATCTTCATTTTTTAACAGGCGACTTGATGGTCAAATCCTCACTAGTAACAAATAAAAATGGGTTAATGAAAGTAGTTTCATTAAAGGTGTGCTCGTTACAATCTATGTATTTATAGGTGTGACCTCGTTAAAGAATTTGTAGTTTTTGAAAATTTATGATAAATACTTATTTTATACGCTTTATAGTTAAAAAGTTATTAGTGAGAGTGGATGACATTTGTAATTCTTATGGCAGACAAAATGACGACGCATCTTCGGTATCAAAACTGTATTGTATTGAAAATGTGTTGTCATCGAAATAATGTTAGTGATGTCAAAATTGCTGACATCACGCTTTTAAAAATATACTGTTTATTTGTCAGTCATATTTATTTTTTTATCAGTGTACTCTCCTCGGTTAACGAAACATTGCCGCTACAATCTCTTTGTGACTTTCCATCAACAAGAATCAATGCAACAACTCACCAAAGCACAGGCTAAATAGAAATCAATCCAAAACACACTCAAGTTTCAAGAGAACATATCCACACCGTGCAAATCGTGTTAACAACGCTACCACGAAACTTAAGTTTTCAACATAGTTGTACAATAATAATTTGAATAAAACATAGAAGGAATCTAGGAAAATAATAAATATAACAATAAATTTTACACAAAATGAACATGGAGGATACAGAAAGGGTTCTTGGATATAGAAGGAACAGATTCTTTGTTGAAACGAAAATTAAAATAATTTCAACTAAAAACTGGAAATATATTTTGCACTTTGGCTTGTCCTACCGGTACCAACGTTACCCAGTATTTTAAAAAACAAAATCTTATGCATCGCTGCCTTTTATTTAGTCATTTTGTAAGATGGATCATTACAAATTATTTAAATTAAACAGATAAATATTGTTAGTAATCATAAATTAATAATAACAACCTACTTGTTTATTATAATTGCGTTTATATTTTGCAGAGTTAATTGTTTATTTTATTATTTGTACATTTCTTGCTAAATTGATTATTTTCAAATGAGTGTAACAGACACAAAATGTTTAGATCTATGTCTGCAATGAAATGGAGCTCCAAACGGATTTGACTTTCTCTTTGCAGTCAATTAGTAGGCGACGTTACAATGTGTTACTATTTTTGGCAGACGGCACTTTCGGATTAGTATTTCGGACGGAGTATGGAACCATATGTAGATTAATCTTTATTAAAAACTGGCCTTAATTATTAATATTCTAATTGAAACTACTATATAAAATTCTATAAAAACTACTATAAGATGTATAATATAAAAACAGAGGTCCATTAAATAAAGGTCAAGCCGGAGTTTGCTTTTACAAATAACACATTCTAGTAAAGGTGCAATTTTCACGTTTTCTTTTCTTGTTTCTGGATGTATGCAAAGAATCGTCTTGCACGGACAAGATTATAAAAAAAGTTACATTAAACCTTATCGATGCGTTCAAAATTACTTATTATTCTATAATCTTGTCTAGACAAGATAAGGTTTGGATTTATTATAAGAACATAATCTTAATTCGTTTTGCGAAATAATTTTTACTACGACGGTTCACATATAACTATTAGAAACAACGAACAAGCAAGGAAGACTTGGATGATACTTCTAGAATTTTCTAAGAATATCATAGTTATATGCTACAATTATTGGTATGAATCAGATTTGTCTTCGAAATTCATATTTATCGTTTAAGTCTGTATTTAATTCATGTTGTCATTTAAAACGTATTACAAAATTTCTTTCGTAATTTACATCGTGAACATACATAATGAATGTTCATCGTTGTTTTCGAATGCATTATTTAATGTTTCTTATCTATTCTCAATTACAACTATTCCAATAAATGATTTATTAATTAATTAAATTATTAATAGTTAATCTAGTAATTGCTTCATGTCAAATTATTAATCGATCTAAAGTTTGTAATGTTTTAACTTTGAGCGTAATTGCACCAATTATGTAATTATATAATATAATTAAATATGTAATAACTGTTTGTTTTAATGAATTCCATGATGTTAGTCTTACATGTTACTGTTATAATCTGTTTTGCAATGTTATATAAAATGGCGGTAAAATTACACACGTAAGATCAAAAGGATTAATAAAAAAAACTTGTCTCTGGCGAGACAGTTTACTTTTTTTTCTCAACGAGTGCAACTGAAGCACAAAGTAACGGCCATTATTCAATCTGTGGTGTCCAATAACAGATTCATCTCTAACTACCTTTAAGCGTATATAATTCAAGGACGTGTATTCAAAGCGATTGTGAATTGTAAACACTTTTTTAAATTGCTTGACCTCTCTCTTACGCATTGCCGTAATTCCGTAGGGACGAGTGGTTTAACAAGTATCGATTTGATTTTTTTTTACTTTCCACTTCAGTTTCTTTTGTTTGCTAATATTAGGTGGACCGGAAAGTAATGTCGCTTTCTTAAATTAAATTCACACGTCTACATTTTTAACAAGTTTTTATTTGTAATCAACAATATAAACACCTTCGTTATCAACAACCTTAAGACATCTAGTATACAA
>DWIC01000748.1:0-10585 GCA_018248135.1 Battus belus
CATGTAGTGTTGTGTTGTATAGACAACTTTATTTTTAAGCTCAAGGGACAAAGCTCGGATACGCCAGCTTGTTATTTCGGCTTATAACCATCACAGAGTCTCATTGTTATGGATACAATTTTTATCATGTATCACTGTGGCCCGTCAGTATTTTAAAATAAAGTCAACTTTCTGGCTAAAGAGTATGTATTAACTGTAGTCAATTTAATTTTTCTACTATTGAACAACTAGGCGTACGGAGGAATAGCATACTTTTGTTGCAGATATCTCTAGCATTCATAGGCGTTTTGCGCCTATTTTAAACGCAAACAGTACAAAAGTGGAGCAGTTTGCTAACGGTTGTGTTTCCACACGATATTAGTAGAGATATCATATACATGCACACAACAGTGATTAGGCAAAATAACCTACTAAAGTCCAGTTTAAATAAGATTTATATTTATGTGCTTCTTACATATTCCTATGTTTGGTCTAACCATAAACGACTCACGTTAGGCTTAGCCTGTATCTTGAGAGGTCTATAAAAGTTATGGAATTGGCAACGAGAAATTTCCTTTTCTTGACTTTGTTTCTTTTTCGATGGCGAGGGAAATTATAGCCCGGTGTGATTGATGTTGTTTACACATCACTATCTATTAATTCAACCCAGCCCTTCGTGTCTACGTTCATCATGATGACTGGAAACGTAATTTTTACGCTGTTATGTATGTTGGGAAATGCTATAACGGGTTGATGGGACGCATTGACGACTATTAGATGTGGTGCTAGAGGTGAATTCTACGAATTCCGTGGATTGCTTGTAGAATCAACGCATCGATATTGAGAGAACGTAGTGTCCTCTCGTCTTTCAACTATATGCACAAAGTAGATTTTGAAGTTTTCATTAATGTAGCCACGAAAAGCGGCGATTAGATGGAAAAACTTCTGATCACTGGAAAGACAGATGGACAGTGTCCATGAGGACACTAGTCCGAACAGGTTCGAACCACATTCAAAACCACAGAATAAAAAATTGCTGAAGACCGGAACAGATGGCGTAACATAGTGCACCACAAACGTTTACCAACTATGGCTTTGGCGCAAACATAATAGCAACGACTATCTTACTGGCGTCTGAATTCAAACCGGGATTAGAATTTGAGTTCGAAAGAGCCTGTATGAATGAATTATGTAAGACGCGTTCTATTTAAAATTTTAGCAGATGGGGGATACTGTTGCTTAAGGAACATATGTCGGTGTCAGTAGGGCATTACGAAAGGCAGCCCTGGCTACGCGTGGTATATACACCAACACCTCACTTTGCGCCGTTCCGTTTTGCGACGTGTCTTTTTGGAAAATCAGATGTATTATATGTAGTAAATATAAATAAAAAAATATGGATTGTACCGAAATGGCTAAATATCTTAGTAAAATTATAAAAAAATGATTTTATTACCCTTTAAGTGTATTCCTGTGCTTTTTTCACAGACATCGAATAAATAACAAAAAAATGTTTATCTCGTTACTACAGAATGTTGAACTTGTAGCATTAAATAATTGACTTTGAAGGGTTGGTATAACGCGAACGAGATTTTAACCTTGTAACATTACTAAAGCATTCAATTTTTGAAGTAGATATATACACTTCAAAGAACAGCTATCGATTGGAAAACTGTGTTGATTTACCTTTGATCAAAGCACATTAAAGTTATTGCAAAATAATTTAAATTGATATTGTTTAACGTTCATTTGACTTTACATATAATATATAATGTTCGTTAACATATGTCCTACAATAATAAAGGCAAACAAAAGCTATCGAAACACCATCAAAAATTATGTGTTTGTTTTCTGTTTATCGTTTTGTCATTTGTACAAGTGCTCATGTTTATTTAGGTCATTTCATACCGTCACGTTATAGAAATATCGCTTTGTAGTGAAACTACTGAGCCATCATTTGTCACACACGAACTTCATACGAATCCGTGTTCTCATTTTCAAGTGTATTTAAATGATTATATTAGTAAAGCGGTGTTTAAAATTTACTATACTTTAATTAAAAAACTAATTCTAATAATATAAAGATCAAAATTCTAGAATAAGACCACTAATTTTGCAAATACCTTTTTTATATTTTCGATAACATGCGAGGAATAGTTAAAACATGTTTTTTCTCGTGCAAATTATAGTTCAAATTAAAACTTAAACTATAGTTCAAATTAAAAATTAAAACTGTTCCTAGTTATTAAATATTGGACGTCAATCAAAACAAAAAAAATGTCGTTCCAGGATTAGTGTAGTATATAGATTATTACTAAACGTAATAGATAAGTTTTTTTCATAAATAATCGTTGTTAAGACTTAAAATAAGTAAATAAAGTGACCACTCTGAAATATGTATTTATTATTTTTTTAATGGACTTCGTCAGTCTCAACACTTACGACAAGATGAAATCTGTCAAAACAGCTAATTATTAATAAAATGTCTACAAAGATTTAAAAAAAATTATTTGTTTAGTTGTTGGCATTTATGGCTTGACTTGGTTTAAGGTGAAAAAGGGCTGAAGTCATTTTACGTTATCTTTTTTACGGTTATTAACCTCGGGGGTTCCCCCAGGAACCTCGATATGTGTGTATAAATAAAAATATATAAAATTTATAGTCTCTGAACCCAAAAGGATTAGACACATGAAATTTAATAGGAGTATTTCTTCTGACGAGGACGGCTTAGAGCTGCTTTCTCGAAATTTCAAGAAAGCAAAGCTATAATGATATTATAAATAAGGCTAAAGACGAGGAGGCCTTTTAAGGGCGTTAAATATTTGCATATTTTGAAACTCTTATAGGTATAACACCTTCCGAGAATATTTTTTGACATGTTAAACATGACGGACAATGGATTTTTTGAAACACAAAAGTAAGTGCGGGTCTCGTGAATTGGGCGGACCAATTCTTTGTTCACATGAAGATAAATTGAGCAGAGGATAACTAATTAATCAACTATTTAATTGTCATTTAAGTAAGTGTAACTAATTGTTATTTTACTTAATTAATAATTAATTTGTGTTAGATGGCGAGAGGATTGCGGTAGCGGCAGGCAAGAGGCGATGATCGGCCTCATGGGCTGGCCGCCCTCTCAAAATGCGACAGGAGTCGACCGATGTAAGGCAAAAATTAATTTAAATTTGTTTAGAACTGAATATGTCACTAGGCCGTATGATTACTGATAACGACTTTCATTTTTTGTGCCATATAACTGGTACCTAAGTATTTTTGGGACCTGGCATATAGAGCGGCATGGGTATAGTGCTACTGAAACCACTGCACCGCGTCTTAGAAAAGCGGAGCTTAGTGAATAAAAAGAGCACGAGCGCCGTTGACTGCGGCCTGTCGGAACGAAGCGGATGTTACCCCCTGTCTGGCCGCGCATACCTAAGGCGCGGTACAGAGGATTCGGTAGCACTATGTGTGGTCCAAACCAAAATTTTGTATCATAAAAGATTTGGTATGGAGCAGAAACCACTCACTACATGGATATTACATGACAAGATGTTCAACTGACAGACATTCTGAAAGTTCTGCACTTAAATCCTGTATATAGCAGGAGATTACAACCAACCTTTAATCACAGCAGGGAGGTCCATAGCTCTGTGAGCTGGCATGTGCAAGGCTCGATCTAGCTTCTATTAACAATGAAAGAATAAGTGATAACACTAATCCTATTAAGAAATTTCAATATGACATGTATCGTGCAACTAAAACATTCTAGAGGATATTTGATTAAAACAATGTCGGTGGACCGGAAGATTAAATTCGAATATACTTTTCCATTTGTACGTACGTGTGTTTGAAGTTAAGTTTTTTAACTTTAATATTATAAATATCAATATATTTCTTACACGTTTATTAGGTTTATCACGTTTATTTACGTAGATATTTCAAATTTATTGCCAATCGTTTGTGAATGGTTTGCTATCTCGATTAGTGTCAATAGCTCATTTACGGTGGCACGAAGACCTACTTTCCGAAGCGAAGTGCGCTTGTTAATTTCCGTATTGGCCTTCAATTTCAACTATAGATTCTTTGTACATATACGATATTAAGTAGTTCCCAGCCAATATGTAATCAATATTAAACCGTGTGAATAGTTTGAAAATTTCTATTTTAATCGATTTTCTATATTACGAAGGCTTCTAATTTCATCAATAATTTTATTTGCACTTATTGATAATTTACAGTGTAATTAAAAGAATATTATTTAGAGGTCACAGGAAAACCCTTCCGAGTTGTTGAGAAATCTTTTCAGATTCGGGCGCGTTTTGAACGATTGTAGCTTTAAGTTAAAAGATGCCTAATAAGAGAGTTCGGCATAACTCTTGGTTTCTATCGAATCGGGTCCTTCTGACATTTTTGTCATGACGTACACAAGCTCAAATTAAATGATCATATGTGCATAATGTATGAATGACAAAGCATTTCTATCTACATCGCTAGTACTGGCATTGCCCATTGGTAGATCATAAAATGGGAGGGGGTAACGAGAAACCAATTTGTTTAGATAGAAGTTAAGAAACAATGAATTTATATAAGCTACATTGTCATAATACTGGTTTTACAGACGGTCGACAAGGCGGTATGTACGGAGGAATCGGGTGCAGCGCGACTGGAGGCGGTGTTGGTTGCGCTGGTGGAACGAAAAGCGCGCGCACTACACGCCGAACAGATGCGTCGACGCGCGCGAACCCATCCTCTGCTTCTGTTGCTGCGAGACCATGTTCCAGACGGTTAGTATCATCCATAGTCTACAAACTTAAAGATCTAGGTGGACCTGCAGCTCTCTTCGAGACTGGATAGCTGTTTGCGTTGTCGTGACCGACATATAAAGGTTCAAAATTCGTACGTGAAGAACTATCAATGAAGGGAGATAATGTTTTAAGAATCTCAGCGATTATTACTTGTAAAATATGTAATATTGCTTTATATCGAGTTTTGGGAATATGGTAGTATTTTTCTACTGGATCCACCAGAACCAACTAAAATTATAAAATGATCTTTGAGAATAAAGTTCGGGAACCTTTAGTCCTCTGTTCCAAAGGCAAATGCGCCTTAATGAAATGCTTCTATTGCCAAAACTATCTAAAAGTCTAAAATAATTAATATTAAACATAAAAATATCAAATAAGCTATAAATAAAACTATTTGTTTCGCATAAGGCATATTAATTACAATTCTAGGCAAGTTGGTAAGCCTGGATCACATTTAAGCAAATATTGACTAAACACGTAAATATGTAACAACCAATCTGCGGAGCAAGTACACCACAACAATTTAGACAGAGGAATTTTGGATTTTTACTTAATTGGGCTATTGACTACAAAAGGTTGGGCCTTCGGTCTGTTCTACATGTGTGTGTGTGTGTGCGTGCGTGCTGCGTGCGTGTCTATATACAAACGAATCGAATCGTTTTAGCTGTAAGGATATAATAAATAATTGTATTTTCCTTATTATTCTAGAGGAAACATCTATGGTGGACAGCCCTGGAGATACGGTGCCATCACATTGGTGCGAACACGAGATTGCCAGACACAAGCGGAAAAAGCTAAAACTACAAATGCATCACAAGTAATTATTTATATATATTCAAATTAAGATTAAGACAGACGTTTCACTGGTAGTTTAATTTATGAGGAAATCGTATTACCAATAAAAAATGCACCTATTTATTTTGAGCCTTAAATTTTAATAAACGGAATAACAAATCAAACTCTCTTTTTTAGCGTGTTTATAAATTAAACATACAGTGTTAATAAAATAAAAACATCCCTTGACACTAAGCTGTTAGAGCTCCATATTTAGGTACACTAATTCTGGACGAGCGCACTTAGCAAATCGTTTTATCGTGTACAGATTACAAATTCATTTACTTATTTACGTTTTATTGTACATTAACATCTAAATTAAGAAAAAATAAAGTACAAAAGGTGGTCTAATTACAAATGACGATTTGACGAAATGACGAATTACAAGCGAGAGGTGTTGGATATGAATGTACATATACATTGTTGATTACTTATAATAAGTACTTTTACCATGTATTATCCGATTAATCCAAAGCTCATTTTTGTATAACTTTTCTGCAATTGGTACAAAGAGGTTGAAAAGATTACATTTTGAGTTTAGCCTTTGCGCTCAATCACTTTATAGACTGTCCGTTTAAAATATTTACGAGCTTGGCCACTTATCAAGTGCGTGAAATAAGTAATTTCAAGACCGGAGTCAAAGTTCCCGAGGTAGACGCCGATAGTAGTTACTGAGTGGCCTTACGTCTTAACCACTAATAACTTAACTTACCTAGCTTAGCTTACTTAGCGCTCGTCCAATTCAGACCCAGTGAAGGTAAAATTGCAAGAAGAAGGTAACATTGCAAACTATCAAAAAGTGTTTATGCATGACAACAAACATTACGTTTGAATACCGAACATAAGCAGTGAAGAAACTAACTATAGGCGACCTCTGGAACTGAAATTAAAATAAAATAAAATTGTTTTTGTTTAGCTAAAAATACGTTTTCATAATGGGAAGCCAGATTAATTATCAGAAAGCTTCTATTCCTATTTCAAAAAATATTTAAAATGTTTGTATATTAAGATTTAATATCCTGTTAAATTAAATGATAGCACACCTTGGAAATGACGTATTCGTCCCCAGGCTACTACAAAGTTGATCAAATGAGTTTAAAATATAAAGCTAAAAATTCAAGCTATCAAAAAACATATGTATAGTCCGGCTGTGTTTCATTCACTTGTCATTCTCGGGCCTGAGGCATTTATAATCCGAATAAGTAGGTTTCGTAGGTTCATAAAGAATTTAAAATTTTGAATTTATTGTTTATGTGGAATTATAATTTGAACTTTGCAACTTGGTATTAAATTTTACAATTGTTAAGTGTATATAATTGTAATTAATTGAATGTAAATTGTAATTTAATTAGAACAAAAACTAAGTTGGCTGGTCATATGAAAATATTGAATACAGGCCGCTTCTAACCGGTCTTATTAAAACACCAAGGTGGGGTCTATGTCCAGCCGTGGACATCCTACAACTGATAAGATGATAATGATTAATGACTAGTAAAAAAACTAATCTCTGATTATGTATTAAGTCAAATTATGTTTCGAGGTATAACGGGTTTAATAATTTATTTTTCTAAAGTGAAAATGTTTGCTTCTTATAGAAAGTTAGTTTCTTATAGTAGTTACAGAGAAAAATAGAGAAAAAGTCTTTTGAGAATGGACGGGAGAGGTAGTATAAATTAGCTTGTGAACGGATTGGGACTTCAAATATAATTAACATCTGATAATTAAATATGTTATTGAGAGGGATAAATATACTAGCTTGTGCGCAAGTACAGTCTTCAAAAGCAGATGTGGATTATATTATATATACTATTATTTTAACCTATTTAACACCTCGTAATTTCTCAGAAATAAATATAAATCTAACAATCAAATTTCTATTTGTAATCAACAGAAACATGAAGAGTCCGGAGTGTTTAGAATTGGAACGACGTCGTCGCCGTCGCCGGCGCAGTCCCCACACGCACCCGCACTCACAAAAGCCTAAGAAGCATCGCACATTGCTTGTGTCTGCGATAGACGAGCAAGCAAAAGTTATTCACGTAAGTTACGAAGATAGCATAGATTACGGGCAACCGTTATCATCAACAGGCCAATTTATATATTAAAATTTTTTGGCATATAAAATAATAAAAATAAAAAATATAAGAATGAAAAATTTTAATGTAATGAAAAGGATAAATTCCATATACAAATTTTAATTCATAATAGGAATAATAGGGAATATAAGAGAAAAACGAGTTTACTTGAAACTTTTAATGTGGAATTTGGCAATAACAGCCTGAATTAATAAAGTAGCTACATGAAAGCAGCTTTCTTATCATGCATCGCTCAGTATTGATAGGTAGTAATCTCGATGAAAGAAAATTGATAAAATAAATTAAATTTCACAAACGCTTATGGGTCGCACGTACGTTTAAAGGCCCGCGTGTGTATAAATACCTCAACTCATCCTGGCCCGCAGCTCTATGTGTGCGTGGGCTTGTATATACAATTTAATTTTGTAATATGTAGCAGTGACACTGCAGTTATTGCCAGTGTAAAAAATTCTCTTTGTTGTACAGTAGAATTGTAACAAAAAATTACTACGCTGCCTTATAAAAAATTTATAAGTCCAAGTATTTCCGACGGACGAAAAATCCTAGAATAAAAGATACAAAATAAATAGACACTCATATACTAATTCGAGCTGTTTTATTATTATAAATTTTGTACCAGAACAAGCTTAACCTATACGAAGCGCTGCGGGCCAAGATGAGTTCAACTATCTAGAAAAGGTACGGAATAGTTACATTGTCCTGGTTTAAAAATATATAACACCGTCTAATAGAAAAATGTTACTGCCTGCGTATTTCTGATAATAGAAGACAAGAAGAAGAATATAAATGAAACTAATGTAACAAATAAAAAAAAAATAAAGTTAAGTTAATTAAGTTAAGTTAAGTTAGTTAGTTATTATAACGTCTCTGCCTTCAATATGGCAGGGGAAATACATGAGGGTCCTCTAAAAATGAGGACCACCAAAAAAAAAAAAGTCGCCGCCGCTCGGAGACTTTAAACCCTAAACCGCCATCGGCTGCAAGAGCGATTGCCCCGCCCACTACCCTTTCAGATGAGGAATTCTCCGACCTCCCACGGTCTTATGTTCTGTGGATCTTCTCATTTCTAATTCAACCTCAATTTGACCAAAAATGTTAATAACTTTGAATTTAGTAACTACGTATAATGGTTAGATTGCCTTTGCGAAACTACAGAATGCGATACACTTCATGCACCCTACCACTATTACATGCACCTTAGTTTAGAAATGCATGTATCGTTGGCGTAAGGCTTGCAGCGTTTCACGGTTGAGAAATTTGCGAGTAAATTACCTGTACTACAATACAATTTTCCCTCTGACGGCCCGCGCTATACGATTTAAGTGCAGATTTAGAACGACTTCAAAACTGACTTAAAAGCTTAATACTATAAAGCTGAAAGGAAAACTAATTGACTAACAATGTTTGAACTAACTACTATTGTAGAAAAAGTGTTCTTACGAATTTAAAATTATTAGCAAGTAGTAACAAGGTAGAAAAAAATTATTCGATGCCTGAAGATGAGTCAGGGATTTGAATGTATTCATTGCACTGTTTTAGTTGCTGTTAGTCCAGGAGGCTTTCGTAGCTTCATCGAAATAAATTTTGCGGAACTGGGGGACATACACATACACTTGCCAAATTGAATAGAAAAATTATAAGAGATAGGAGGATTGTGCATATTCGAAGGATTTGAGGTACAGGCGACCGCCTTTGAAAATATTGTAGTATTCGTAGGCGTTATCTTAGTTTAAACAAAAGGAGTAGAAAAGGGGGTTTAGCCGGTAGAAGTCTAGTATAACTCGTGTACTACCACCTCAGCACAAGGATTTCCTAAGCAGAATTTCTGAACAAGAAAAAATTAAGGAATAAATGGTACAGTTTTATATTTATATAATTCTTAAAAGAATACTTTACATTTCAAATAACTTGCTGGTTATAATATATGTAGCAATTAGATATTTGAAAACACTTTTTCTTACAACAAATGAGCGATGTACTCACTCCTTTAAAACCTTTTATACCTCTAACTCGTCACCTTGTAAATAGGCATGTCCGTATAACACGTTATGTCAATTTTGTTTATGTTTAACATTTCCTATTATAAGTGCTAGATTAAAGCATTATAATAGTCAAGCAGATTGACAAATTGAAGAGCCCGTCTGGCCATATAGCTAGCAGAACTGATGACTGCTGGAGCCATAAGCGTTTGGAGTGATGACCACAGACAGGCAGCGTGGGACGCCCATTTACAAGATGGACACACAACCTTGTTAGAGACTTCGGAAGACACTGGATGCAGACCGCTTCTTATTGGTCTTATTAAAAATCTTTAGTAGAAGTCTATGTCCAATAGTGGACATTCTACGGTTGAAATATGAATACGATTTTAATTAAAAATAGACTAGGAACATTATTAATATATAACAATAGTAGCAAATAATTTCAATTTAATAACGTAATCCCAAAAACAGTTGCACATATTTATACTTTCTAAGTAGATTTACACAGAACAAAAATATAATGTGGAACCTCTTATATAGGAGAAAACAAAATTGTGTTGTAAAAGAACCGTGTTATATGAAGTATTGCTGTAAGCAATATAACTTGAAGGTTTCAAAGACAAACGCTGCACCCGGATAGCAACCGGGGCGAGGTGGTTTCAACGAAACATAGACCTCCACAGTGATCTCGAACTCCAAACCGTGCAGGAATTCTTTCAGACCTGTTCAAAGACCTACTTTGAGTCGGCCTGCCTGCACACAAATCCCCTCATCGCTAGCGCTTCCTGCTACGCCTCCCGGACCTCCCGCTCGGTCCTGGTAAGACGTCCCCGGGACGTCCTCACCGACGCTTTAATTGGGTTCCCACGCACAAAGCATCACCCACCTC
>DWIC01000749.1:0-10584 GCA_018248135.1 Battus belus
GTGGACATCCTATGGCTAAAATGATGTTGATTATTATGTATCTATGTATTTCCGTGTATTTTCGTATTCATTTATATACTAAGTTATAGTATAATAAGTATTGTATATGTTGTATTTTATCGATTAAAATAAATAATCGATTCAGGCAAGTCTTTTGTTCTGTTTCTTAGCCTTATCTGATATCTCGGAACAATACATTTGAGATAAAGATTTCATACTAATAAAATCATGTAGATAAGTAGATCTCTCAATCTGTCTGAATAGGAATCCTTTGGCACGAAACACTTAATTCCTGAAAGCGTTTTTATTATCTGTGAACTTTGTGAGGTTCGCATCGTTGCAACACAAATCTATGGCCAAAAGGCTTATTCGGTTTGTTTCCTGTCCGATTTATTTCATATGATAGATTACCTATCAGTCCTCTGAACCAAGTATTACTATTTCCAAATATCCATTAAAGTATAGTTGGTTGGTGCCAGATTTATTTAATTTTTTGCGTCTTAGGTTCTGGGATAAAAATGTAACCTCAAACATACAATAGTGTGGGTAGTTCGCGGTATTAACCTAAAAGAAGCGTGTATGTTATTTACATTTATATAAACAAAACTGAACTGTGTATGTATATATGTTTAAAATTTGTCAATTAAGTTGAACCGAAATAAACGCGAAAGATAAAAATATTCATCATTCATTATTATATTTCGCTATAATTAAATAACATTTTTTTATTTAATTAAAACAACTGTTTAAAAAAATTAAAGTATTACATGTGTTATTGCAGGACTGCTCTGTCTTAGTGATATCGAACTGATGTGTAAAATATGGTTTGAACGGTACTTTAAGCTAAAGCAGCGTTCAAGTAATTTCTATTCTATTCTATAGCATAATAAAATCTAGTTAACGTAAATTAATTATTATATGAAAGATATTAAAGAGTGGTTCCAACATATGCCCTTGTGGGACACCTGAATGTTGTACTTCTTAGTAAAGAGGGGGTATCATTCTGTCGAAGAGGTAGACAGGAGATTTTTTTTTATTATGAATTTGAGTGCGTTTGACCTCATACTTGCCTGATGGGAAACAACGATGAGATATAAGGTGGTGGACGCAAGCTCAAATAATACCTGTGCACTATTGCCTTGAAAATCCCTATATTGAACGAATCTACGAGGGAGTTCCATTCCTTAGCCGTTCGCAATATGAAGGATGAAGCGAAACGGGAAGTGCGGTGAGGAGGAATAACAACCACTTATGGATGGAATCCCCGACCACGCCGCGTCGTCCGATTGTGGAATGATCTTTGAATTAGATTTATTGTATAATATTGATTCATAACTTTTTTCTACATAGCGACAAATTTATTTACAATCTGTATTTTGTTGCAGTTAACCTTAACGGGGCATCTAAAGTGGACATGTCACATTTTGATATGCTCAAAGTTCTCGGCACAGGAGGTGAGTACTGATTTTTCCTTTTAATTATATCACTATTACTTTAATTACTAGTTCTTAAATGCAATAAAATTCCAGGAGTCTTTACTTTCTCTTTCTTTTTTTCTTTTCTTTAATTTCTGTAGGGAAGCGTGAAAGACGATCACTTACTCGGTTGACGAAGTAGCTCGTTAAGGTTGTCAGAAGACACTGGATCTGGACTGATCTCTTCTATATTCTTCTATTAAACATCTATGTGGGGGGCCTATTTCCAGCAGTGGAGCAGGGTTAATTTGTGGAACTCATCACAATATTTAAAACATTTCTCCTCACAGACTCCAACTGAGCTTGTCTAACAGCGTTTATCGTCTATCGAATACTTAATATTATACATCGTTTATAACTCGATATATTTAAAATAAAAACCGTGCGCTTGATAGGTTTGTTAGCGCACAACATAAGGCTGCACACACGCCAGGGTATTTGAAAGTCAATAGTTCTGTAATCAAATAAAGATATCGCTATGTTTGCATAAAGTTAATATTCAACATGCTCACGAGGCCAATTTGTGCAATAAGGTTTATAACTAAAACATTTAATAACAACGAATTATATTCTAGACTGTTCACTCCCTGTACTGCAGCAGGTTTGCAAGAGTAGACTATTGTTAAAGAGTGCATCGAAGATACTACATATCAAGTTTTTTATAAATTTATTCCAATTTGATTTGCATTTGTTGGTATTTGAGAATGCAACCTTTGTTATGTTAAGTTGGTACAACAGCACTTGTAGTGTTAGGTTGGCTACATTAGTTATGAATTAGCGCTGCATTTAGTAAGATATTTATCCAATTTTGTCATAGTTTGATATCGGTAACTGTATTGACTGAAGCATTAATTTTATCTTAAAATCTTTGTGTGTGTGAGAGAGAGAGAGAGAGAGATCAGTGCGTTGAATAATAGGAAAACTTACTCGGAATCTAATTGTTTATTTAGATAAAACAAACAGAAATGTGAAATGAGTATATTCTAGTGAATGCCTGGAACCGTCTCCAGATTTTCGATTGAATAAAACGTTACTACACAACACTTTGCTATTATTTTCAAACTGCACGGGGCATTAACTGGTGGTCTATCACATGGCCAGTTATTTCTGACATTATATCAATACACGTCACCAAATATTATTTTAGCCGTATAATAAATGTTATAAATGAACAGAAATATTTGAATAGTTAATTCAAATTTATCTCTTGTTTCTATGCCCTTAATCAATTAAAAGATATATGTAGTATAGAGACGGTACGTAGGGTTCCATGTTGTTAGACTATAGCTTCGTTGACTCGTGGCTCGGGAATCCGGGAATTGCAAAATATTTAATTAATTCAAAGCTCGCCAGTATAATGTAGTTAGATGATAAGATAATTAGGAGTTTATACATGTGTTTATCTATCTTGATGTTGAGTTGACGAACGTCTCGTGAGAAAAAAAATGTTTAACACAATTTGGTTTTTGAAAATAGGGGTCGTGATAGTACGGTAATGTCAAACAATTGATAATAAAAATAGAGACTGGTGAATACATTTCGCGGAAGCAAAATAATTACGAATATTTACTATTTATATTTGAGACCCGATTGAGACGATAATATTAATTGATATGGGCAGAGCATAATCATTTGCCGTGGTGATCTCTGAGGGAGATCTATGCCTTCCAGTGGGCGTCCAGTTGTCATGATGATAAGTCGATTAAATTTGTGTCATAAAATTCCACTCCAGTGTATGGCCACCTTTAATCACAACGCGTTAGCTAGTAGTCTTGTGAGAGGCATCTAGGCGTTTACGTAATCATGCATTGTTTGTTTTGCGGCCCGCCAATGTTATTGGCAACGTGTCCGTACACTGGCATGCCATTCGCAATAGATATGCGATCAGATTTAGTGGTGCATTCAACGCTTTGTAGGTGGACAATAGCGGACAATTTGGGTGGGGAAAATATAGTGAGATGTGTAGATGTGATCGTGTCATTTTCAATCATAGATTTATGATTAACGCAATAGTAGATGTCTTATCCATGTGCTTACCGCACATGGATAAGACACCTTTTTTCATCAAATCAGAATTACGTTTTTTAAGTTTTTACATAGGAAGAAATAGCTTAGATTTAATCATAACTCTTAACATCATGTTAGGTAGGAACATGTATGAATTAAAAAAAATATTCAATAGTCAATTAAGAAAACATACGTATGTAGATAGTTAACAAAAAAAAATTACTTAGATTTTTTCTACCAAATATTTCTACTATCGAGTGCCTGAAAAAAAATTGATTTAAAAACGTAGAATAACCAATAGGTAATTATGTATTCAATATCTTTTTTACTATCTTATTCTAAACATGCTATAGTTATATATATAACGGTTTCTCCAATCATTGATTTCGATGTAGAATTATTTCTATTAATCATGTGAAGTTAAATGCTAATATAGAAAACTTGTTCGCGAGCTATTAAGCATTCTTGATACAATCGATATCGAAGCGTCTTGTTGTGTATTGACATAAATAATTTTATACCTCTGTTTGAATATGAAGTACTTTCCGTACAAGTTACATTTTGTTATTCATCCATCTTCTCCCACGCTGATACGTGGACTATATATCTGGACTCGACCTAGTTCCGTCATTCCAAGGTGAAGTTCCTTCGTACACCTATATCTATGTACATGTAACCTGAATTTGCACAACACCCTCTACATTGTTTCGCTTATATATAAACAAAGCTTATTTAGGCGTTTCGTAAATCATCTTAATACATCAAACTTTATTACTATCAATTTATTAATTAATTTTAGTGTTTATAGTTTCGGATCGGACTCCTCTTGAACCAAGGTAGCTGCGTCCAGCAGTACTAATTTAAAACGCTAAAAAGTACACAATTTTTAAATATAAACCATATAGTAGTTTTATGTAGCGTGTGTGCATTTATTAGTCCATCCTTTGTTCCTATCGTCGGCTCTGAAGCTACCATTTATTAATAAACAACCGCGAAACCGGCTAAAGACGCATAAATAGGAAAGCGAGGTTAATAAAAAAAAACCGCTAGTTGTCGCTTAACAATGCACGATGCACCAGATGCATGACAGTACATGCGCCGAGTTCAACGACCTGCAGGGGACACGTGGTTAAGGAAATCCGGGATGGGGCTCTTGTTATAAAAAAATGACTTCCCTCGCCAGTGAAGTGATGCTTACCACAACGCCGTGGTTCAATGTGTGTTATAAACCTTTACTCTAAAATATTATCAATACATAGATAATTTCATAGTCATTAAGCAAGTTTATTAAATTAAAAAATGACCAAAAGTATAAGATAAAGGATAATAAAAAAGGAATATCTTTTAACCTGATTTTTACTGTTGCATTTGTAGATTGCCCTCATTCGAAAAGGAAAACTTTTGTTAAGGTAATCTACCGAACTGTTATGGTACCCGTCCGAAACATAAAAACATTGATATAATATACATTTGTTTATATATTTATGCGTAATATTATTGGTTTAAATTTTCATATACTACCAGGTACGGAATGTTTTATAGTATCGAGAAGAATCTGGGAAGAAACTTGATAAAGTTACATTTTTCAAAAAATTCTCGGGTCGGAGTGTAATCATAAATACGATAAATAAATTTAACAAAATATCTAAGGCCTTCATTTTCTTCGTTTTTAATCTAAAAATTAAAACATGTAATTTAATAAATATCTTTTATACCATTCAAGAGTTTTTAGTCAATCGAAACGTGTACAACATGTATTATAAAATCAAATACTGTTAAATAATTAGCCGGTGGCAGCTTACTACTATATATAATGTTAAAATTACTGACAGTTCAAAATTACTTGTAAATGCTTATTTGTTTAAAGATATTTTTAATATAAGTTGAACCGCCAATTTTACTAATTTTCTTGTTACAAATATATTTCTTCACGTGCTTAGGATGAATCTTTATTTGGCTCGTAGATTTCGATAGCACGTGAGACCCTTTCGTAGGTCTTCAGAGCGATTAATTAACAGCGAAGGGTTAATTGTACGGAGCGGAGTTTAGTACGAAGTCGAGTCCGCGTGAGCGAGCACGTTGTGGAACCCCGCGGACGTCACGTGACCGCCCCGCAGCCGGGGGGGTCCTGTATTGTTCCCACCGCGTGCCAACTTCGTTAATTAGAACGCTAATGAAATCATTTCGAAACTTAGCAGTGCTTTTGTAGATCTGCTGAAACTTAATTAATTCACATTTGTTTACTTTAATGGCATTTGATCGAATTTTTGGCTGTAATATTTCTATTCGACTGTTGCGATGTTATGTAGTTACCCCTGTCAGTTTATTTATCAACAAACTGTGTGTGTAAGGATTAACATAATTATTTCAATTGAGCTCTGGTTGTCTGTAAAAATGACGTACAGTTATACTTTATCTACAAAATCTAAAATAAGTTAAAAATGTTATAAAATTTTGTGTGGGGTGCGATATTTACGGCCCATAGAAAGATGAACCATCTCGATAAAGCCGAAGTCTGAGGTATTAAAAAAAATGTTTTTGCCTTTGGTACTTACACTGCATATTATTCTTCCTTTCGGAGATGCAGTAATATTCTGTTACATCTCTTGTCTGTCTTACTTCGGACGGCCTACGATCACCTGTTTTTACGTAAGCGACTTAGATGACACCGGTAACGGTTATTTAACTAGTGATTAGAATCTTTGCGCGACAAAAAAGACGAAAAAGAGTAACCAAGCGCAACGAATCGTAACATTTCGGTTTAATTAATTAATAAAAAGAAATGAGCTGAGATAACAGGGAAGTTGCTGGTATGGGTCACGTTCGTTGCTATGCCTACGTAGAGGGGTCCGCTTTGTTGCGTGTAAAACAATTAAAACTCGTTTGGCGTAACGGTCGTGATGGTCGGAAAGTCGAGTCGCGGAAACCGAGCCAGCTTTACAAAAATGAATTGCGAATATTTTTGCAACACTAACGTCTTTTTAGCACGCTTTTTGGACATCACCGCCATTTGAGATCGCAATAAAGTTGATTTTGACCGCACTGCCTATTACATATCGTTTTATATTTATTACATCATCCATGCCATGGTGGTTCGCTGTTTAGTTTCTATCGCAAATCGTCTCGGAGAATCCCCGTACATTTCCAATAGTATGACTTTAAAATGTTCGACGCTGCACTTGTCGGTCTGTGGTCACTTCAGAACTTTAAGGCCTCAAAAGTTCTCCACGCTACATCGCATGACCTATGCTTTATTATTCGAAACCACAACGAATCTCTAGATACTTGATGTTGTTGTTGTTGCCAACCCGGAGGCTCTTTCAGCTTTGTCGGAACCGAGTCCACAGAGCGGTGGGGTCCATGATCAAACTAACAGTGAATCTGAATTCCAGACCTGTGCAAAAACACTCTACAAGCTATAGCCAATTGACGTCTCAAATATTACGTTTTAAGTCGTAAAATATCAAAGATTAGACGTAAATGAATTATCATGTTTATACGTAAATAGTGCACGGCGGACAACTAGGTATTACGTCTTAACGGAAGTCGAACGCAAGCGTTCAGCAAGTACCGTTTCCGTCACGCGCTTTGTACTAGCTATACGGGTAATTATACGGTGTCTGTAATGCTTTTGCAAGTTTTATCGCGAACTTATACGCACTGTTACAGAGATTTAATAAGGACGTGTCGTCCGTGATGCCTCTTTACCATGGGAACATTCGAAAGAGAGGGGAACTGGTGTAAATTTTATTTAATAACTGCGCATTATTTTACAGAAAAACCGATTGATTGTTACCGCTTCGACATGAAAATGTTGTATCCTACATGACAACAGGTCGATAGCGGTGAATATATTGTTGATAAGAAATAAAAACTTATTAAAAATGTAGTCGTGAATTTAACTCAGAAAATCGGAATTACTTTTGCGGGCCACCTTATAATATAACATATAAGCTTCTAATTACAGTCGTCCTGAAAAATGATCACAGACTTCACGGTTACTGAAAAAGTTAAGTCTTAACGATTGCGCGGTAGTATCTTTGGGGCGAATCCGATTGTGAACAATGTAAATGTCCAAGTTCGAATATAAACAACGATGGTTGTAGAAATTTCTAGTTACCTCGTAAGGCAAGGAAAACTTTTTATGCAGAAAAAACGCAAAAAAATAGAACACTGAAGTATTAATTAAATAAATTAGATTAAGCATGCGGAGCAGTAGCTCAGCGGCAGATGACCATTATTTGCTATCGCAAATGACAGGTTCGATACAGATTCAGTACGTTCATTAACTTGTACAGGATTGCCATTGATTACAATTTTTTTGAATTACATCTTTGTATAATCATTCTTTACGAGATCGAATCAGAAATTAGTTGATTGGAAATTCGCAAAATTGTGCAATCGACGGTCATTGACAGGTTCTCTATAGATGTGGTCTCCACAAGCCGGGTAGACCCACCACTCTGAACTACGTCAGCAGGCACTCGCCGGATTTGGGCTAACAAAACCGGCCATCGTGATCTTTGGAAGAGATACAAGGCCTGTTGCGTTGGAGATAGCGTTTATCAAATTCAAAACATCTTCATTCAACTAGGCCTTTTTTTTCTTACGTTATTTAGACCATATTAAAATATGTATACATTTTGAACTTTAACTTAGCTAACAAACGGCGAAAGGAAAATATGAGCTGCTAACACTTACAAAGACATGCAACATCCAATCTATTTTTAGTCACAACGGACACTCTTTTTGAAAGGAGACTCTTGTCCTTTCAATGGCAACACTAGAATGCAAATGACGTACGAATTTTATACTTTCTTGCATATGACGCAAAACTTATGAAGGTCATCACATTACAGTGTTCTTAAGCAGAAAAATATTATCTTACATTTTCCCGTCAATTTGTTACTTAGTACATTTTCAACTGTGTATACTTTTGTTTATAAAGTCTATCTTCAATTTGGTTATTCCATTTAACGCGGTGATTGTTTTTTGTAATGTTTTCAAAAGACAATGTCTCCCTCTCAGCTAATGCATGAGAGATATATGATCTTAATACTTGCATAAAATTTCCTGTACTGTTTTCTTTCATTATCTATGATTATAATAACATTAGTTGACACGAAGAGTTTTACTCTATTACGAGCTTTAGTAAAGAGCGGCGCGGTCGGCTGAGGAAAATGCTTAACAGGGACCAATACATCTCCCAGATTCGCCAAGCGCATGCTTTGGGCCCGGTAAAACGGTTACAGTTACTCAATAATAATTTACGGTGCAGTGAATCATCACTTTCCGCCGTTCACAATTGGAAAGTGAAGTTTACAGTGACCACCAGAAGGCATATTTTTTAACAAAACAGACTGAAAGAACTAGACCTATGCCAGTAATGCCACTACTAATGTAAATAAAATAATAACTTTGCGATTGTGATATTAAACTATATTCAAGGACACGGGAGAACGAGGCTATCGGTCAACTACTTGAGTGGCACTTGTCATGATTAATCGATAGCGGAGTCCAACGCGCCGATTCTATCTACACTTTTTTTTAAACCCGTTAGAAAATGAAAACGAATAAGAATTCTTTTTGAATTTAAATAATATTACAAATTTTGAAAAATGGCTCGCACTGTCAAGAGGTTTTGCCACTCCTTTAAAAATATAAAGAAATATCATTCCAAACTCATTCATTGAATCAATCCTAAACGCAACAATGTTGTATATTATCGACGATTAGCCGACGGTTTCCGCTGTAAAGGGCTCTAGCAAACGTGATTGTGCGCTGCACGTGAGGACTGCGTACAATAGTCGATGTGACTGCAAAGAGAGACGAGGAGGTCTTAAGGTCAAATAAAAGTCATATGACTGTTGACCTCTGGAAGTTCCAAGAGGACTAATATATTTAATCTGATTTTGATATCCTTGGAAATAACTAACATTTTTAACAAATAGTATTAAAAATAAAAAATAAAATAATGTATAAATTATATTCATGTATAATACAAAGTTCATCTCAAACGAGGTCTGAGATGTCTTGATGATTTTATTGGTTGAAGGGTAGAAACAAAAATTACAACATTTTGTGGTAGATATTTAATAAAACCGCGTGTATTTTTGAAGGACGCTAGTCAGTTCGATATGTCTTAAGTTAGCACGCAAACGATCCGCAGGTAATTATATATTTTATTTCACTCACACAATTCTTAAATTACCTCGTAAAAATAAGAAAGTGTTTGCATAATGTTATTTAAGAAAATAAAGAAAACTTAATCTCCGTTTAAATTTGGGCTTTAGATAGAAAAAAGATATTTCAAAATGAAATAAAAATACTGAAAACTGTAATACCAATCCAGTGAAACAGTATGTAGCAATCTAAGCCGAGGCTCCCCCAAAAGCATCGAATTCCTGCGTCATGTCTCCTCGAATCAGCGGGATATGTCTGATGAATGTCACTGTCACTGTCAGTGAATAAGTCCAAAAAAAATCATGATAAATTGTTTAAATTTGTGTATATAACCTAAAACAAAGAGAACTTCTGCCGTCATCACAATGAAATGCCATTCATACATCAGCATCTCACGTTTCCACGTGTGGAGTACGTGGATGACGAACTAAATGTCGCGAATTAAACGCAGGCATACGTTAACGTAACGTAAATTGCAACGTCAGTGCGCATTAGCACAATTCGATTCAAGCGCATTTGCGTGTCGCGTGTAATACTGAAGTCTTTTATTTCTACCATTGTTTAGGCGGCACGTGTTTGAGATTTCCTGCTTTTTTTCGTAAAATGATTTTTTTTCTTACTGTTATCGACATCAATTATTGATCGTTTATTTGTTTAAAACACGATATTTTGTAATTATTTAAGTAGCTGTCAGTAGTCAAACTCAATATTGACAAGAATTATTTAATTTACTAAATAACATATACACTGAACCGCAAAGAAAAAGGGTCGGTTATGAAATCGTCGATATCTTCTTAAATAGCTTTATGAAATAAAAACTAAATTAAAGAATATTTCAATGCGATTAAATGAAAATAAAATAAATATACGCAGGTTTTGCTTCAATTTCGTAAGGGTAGATGTGTTATATAGGTAGCGT
>DWIC01000750.1:0-10583 GCA_018248135.1 Battus belus
GTTTATCAGACAGCAAAGGCTTTAAAGCTTTTAAATACCGTTGACTTGTCCGAGATAAATTAGGAATCGGTAGACGAGGTAGAGATTTCTGAAAATGCATTGTTGGTACTATGCTTTTTTGTAAATACTGATAGTCTACGTCTTTAACGTTTCTTTGCTTACTAGATAACATTCTATGAATATTAAAACAAGTTTTTATGTCATTGTTCTTAGGTTTATGAATAGAAAACATTGTAAAGATGTATAAGAACTTGTTAAAAATATTTTATAAAAATAATATAGTAACTTTAAATTTTTACGTGGTTGAATTCAAACCTATATCTCTGCCCTTTGGACTATAGATTATCAAAAGTCATAAAAATTTTAAGTAGATGTCTAAATTCTATCAAATGTTTTAATGATCCTCATTCATCTTCTCATACATATAAATTTATATCTTATTATCATAATCAAAAAGGACTCTAAAATAAAAGACGTTTAATTTTTAATTAGTTACTTAATTGTATAATATGATGTAATTTACAATATTTTTATTTTAAGTAGTCTTATTGCAAAGATACCGAATTTATATTTTAGAAAATAATAACATTAATCTTCTATTAAAAGATTCATTTAATAAATCATAGCGAAGAATGTTACTAATCTGTTGTTGATAACGGTAGTTTAAAAAAATGCAATTTTGAAGAACGATTTTAGTTCTGTATTTATAGGGAGAAGTCGCTTAACTTTAGAAAAAGTTAATTTTTGAAACTTGTTATTCTTTTTAAATTAATAGATTTTAATATTAAAATAAAATAATTTTTAAGAAGAATACAAGGATTATCATAAAATATTTTGTGCACACTTTATGTCAACGTTAAACATTATCAAAAGGATTATGTATATAAATATTTCAAATATTTCTTACAAAATAATACTTTTGTTTTTTTTTTCTGTCTTAAGTCATAGAAAAAAAAAGGTAAAGTTTACTAAAGGATCTTTAATTAAATATTTTGCAAAATAAGTATTATAAAGTAGTATTTTATTATATAAAATTTTAATTCAGTTAAATAAATCTTTAACGCTGTTTATCCAACTTATATCTTTGATTTTCTACTTATGAACCTCGACTGGCGTTATGAAGTAACCTGACGCGAAGACTAGTGGCTAGTTAGCCTAGTGGCTGTTAATTTACCCGTTTAACATTCTCATTCTAGGCCTCCCAAAGAGCAAGAATTCAATTTGATGGATTGCTATTGCCTGGCTAATACTACTGCTACATCCAAAAGCGTTAGTGCTAGGAGAAAAAGTGGAAGAAAAATCTCTAGCACTGTTTCTATTTTGTATGATCCAGGGCTATCTCCTCTACATTCTTAACATTTCCCTCTAGCAAGGACGACTTGCGTTTAATGGTCTTCAAATTAGTTGAGATGTCTGTCTTATTTTCATCGATTCTTTTGGATAGTTGAAAGTGTGTTTTTGTGTAAATTTTGAAAATAAATTTTAATAAAATTTTAATAATTTTTAGTAAATTTTGTAATGTTTGATTGCGCCTAGAAGAATTGTTTCGCAGAGGGCGGTATGAGCTAAATTAACGATTTTGGACGATGCTCGTTTAATGAACTAGACTATCTTGGCAGACCTTTAGTTGGTAGTTTAGTGTCTTTTTTTAGGGCGTAGGATTATCACCGCGCCTTTCTACTTCTTGTTCCATTTTTAGATGGTCTTGGTGCGCAAGTAGAACCCTGGTCCTAAAAGTAGTCTGGCCAGGAATTGAACTTATTTTTTCATGCAACAAGATTCGTCTGATCGTACGAGAACAGCTGAGCTTGCTTTTCCTATGAGAGATTTGGGTTTCTGTCAGAAGACAAAATGATGCGTTCTAGGTAGCATAAAATAAGATTACAAAATATTTATATGATCAAAATTAATCAACACGGAGTATTAAGTTTGATAATTTAGAAAGTCTACGTAGAATAATATCATAGCAGTCGCGGTTATGTGTAACACATATAAAAGCTTTTATTTTGAAACTTAGATTTTCGTACCGATTCAACATGCAGTGCCACCTACTGAGCATAAACCGATTCCCTGTTAGTGTCTCCTCTAAAAGTGTGTATATGGTTCAATTGAAAAATACATTATTTTATTACTATAATGTCACATACTTTTAAGGTTGTAAGAAAATAAGAAATTTGAACTTAATATTATTGGTTTAACATTTGTTATAAAATTTTAACTATTTACAAATTTATTTTCTTCTGTGTTATATCTATTCTAAATTTAGATTTCTCTCATCTGTCCAAATGATCAACTTTGAATAAAAATTAATTAACAAGCAGGAATCGAATGTAGTATTCAATAAAAATAATAGCAAAAGAATATGAACATGAACGATTTACCCGAGACCAGTTGTAGTAATGATGGACCCGATATGGAAACTATGGATTACCTTAGAGGCGTCAAATCTTCAACGTGCTTACTATTGCCAATGACCCCTAGCCCTACACCTTTGGATTTTAAGCATCCTTTATCCGAAGTAATGAACGAAGATCAGTTTCTTTCTATAGATGAAGGATCAAAAATTGAAAATTTGCAGAATTCAGGTGATTGTATTATATGAATATAGTTTTATAATTAGCCATCAATATAATATAATATGCGTTATGTATTCTCAGGAGATTCGAGTTCATCTGGTGACTCTAATTCTGTAGTTCAAGATCCAGTAAGTGCTCAGCTAATCAATAATATCAGTATGTTAGATTACCAAACACTGAGCAAAAATGGGGATTTAGTTATGGGTCAAGTAAGTATAATTTATAATTATTTTTTCCTGTTCTTTAATAATTTATATAAAAAAACTTAATTACTGGGTTCGAGGTGAAGTGTTCTAAAAGCACTTGGAACTAGATGATTTTACAGTAACTAAGCTCAAGAAGTCTCAAGAACTTGTACTATTACATTGCATAATAATGGGACCTCAGTACAGGATGGAATAAACCTCAGCCTGGGCTGATGTTTTTGTCTGTGTTTGAGGGAGTCGAGATGGCCGAACTGGTAGCTATTATTAGATAATGTCAAATTATTTTGTAAGTGGTGATGGGGTTATCTCTACATTTTTAGTATAGTAAGCTTTCAAAACATAGACTTTAATTTACCATTTGCTATTGTTTCAAATCAAAATAAACTTTTTAATAAATTAATCTAAAATATTTGATATAATATTTTAAAGGTATCCTAAAAAAGAAAAGGGTAATTTTTTTTTCAGCCTGAAGCTTGCAAAGTAAATGGAAGTTTGAATCTCAACAACAGAAAATTACCAAACTTTGTTAATTGGAATTGGGTTATCATAAGAAAGATTTTACTATGGATTGTTCTCTCTGGACTTGTGGCATGTTTGGGAGCTATAATAGCAATGGTTATTACTATACCTAAATCATGTAATCCTAATCTACCATGGCACCATGGGAAGGTTTTTTATGAAGTATTTCCAGCAAGTTCTAAAGATTCAAATAATGATGGAATAGGTGATCTGAAAGGTTTAATAAAAAAACTTGATTATATAAAAGAATTGGGGTGTACGGCAGTCAGACTTAACTATATTTTTGAAACACAAGATTATCCAGAAAATTATAGTAACACAACATATTTACTTAAAATTGATAGAAGTTTAGGAGTACTTAAGGATTTTCAAGATTTAGTTAAAGCAATTCATGAAAAGGAAATGTATATTATTTTGGATATCCCTGTATTAAGTATGGTTGCACCTGTAGCTTCTCCAAATTCAAATTATACTATACTATTTACAAATGATACTTCAGTCAGCTTTAATGATCAGATGTCAGCGGCCATTGCATTTTGGGCTCGTGTACAAAATGTAGACGGATTTTATTTAAAAAACCTTGAGGACTTTGTTAAGGAAATAAATTATGCCAAAACAATACAAATTTGGAAACAAATAATCGGAAGTGGTAAAATATTGATTGCCAGTGAAAAAACTTTAGAACTAACAAAAGGTGATGATCTCACCGTTTTGCTAAACAGAATAGATCTTGTTGATGTCCACTTAGACTTACATGAAGGCATAACAGGCTTAAAAAATCATATAGACAAAGTTTTGAATGGTCCACTTTGGACTAAACCACATTATCCTTGGGTTCTTTGGAATATTGGTAATATTAATAGTAAAAGGGTATCATCGCAATATCCTAATATTACACTAGCATTAACTGCTCTCGAAATGAGCTTACCCGGTACAATTAGTCTATTTTACGGTGATGAAATAGGGTTGGGAGGATTATCTAACAATGATGTAGAGAAAGATTTTCATGAATATCAAAAAATTCACAATTTGGTCAGGATGACGTTTAAGGGAAATCAAAGTGACAGTGTTGCTTTTTTCCCCTGGAATTCAAAATCAGTATCAGAACCAAAATATGAGGACCTTAACATTGTTAAAAAATTTATTGAAATTCGAACAAATACACCCACTATCTATTTAAGAGCTATTTACAAAGAAGGGATTATGCTTAAAAATATGGAAATTCGGAAAACTGTAGAAAATTTAGTTGTTATTGAACGGTGGTTTCCACGCAGGAATACATGTGTTTTTGTGGGAAATTTTGGTAATGCACCTATAACTATTGATTTGTCTACAATGTTTTATGGTGGCACAGTTATTGCTAGCACAAACAATTCTTTAATTGGACAAGTTTTATATTTTGATCATGTTACATTTTCTCCATTTTCTGCAATGATTTTAAAGCTAGAGAAATAAGAACTGTCATTGGAAAACAATAGTACTACTTGCTTTTTCAGTTTTCTATAAACTTTTGACATTCAATTTTTTTTAATTATCGGATGACTTACTTTTAAAGTGTTATTATCTGTATTTTTATTTGAAAACAATACAATTACAGACTTGAGTTACCGAATACGTGATAAATATAATTGAAAGTATTACTTTAGTTTTGATCTCTAATACCAAAGTAATAAAATTAACAATTTAAAATATTATTATACATGTAAATAAAAAATATAACTATTTTTAATAAATGAAATAAATTTGTTATTATAATTAAGATCTTTATTATACATTTGTACATGTAGAAAATATAATGTACTTATTATTAGCATTGTGGTATATGTACATGACTGCAAACAATAAATAGTATTGGAAATTATTACATTTCTATTATTTTATTACTACACATCTGACTTCAAGCGTACATCACACCATATTTTTGATTAATACAAATGAGTATTTTTTCTTAGTAAAATAAAAATGGAAAATTCACTATTTCATAGAGAATTTTAACAGAAAGTTAATAAGTAGAAAATTTATAAAAAATAGATTTAATGCAGCTGTCAAAAATTAAAATATTTACGTAGCATAAACAAACAAAATGTAATATACTTATTTTGCAAAATGAACGAAAAATTTTAATCCATTAAGTGGTAGCATATTTGTATTTTTGTGAAAATTTGAAACAAAAATTTTATGGCCTGGATTTTAATAATAGTTATTAGAAAATGTTGAAGTAAAAATTTAATATTAATTCTTTTTATATTCGTAGTAGTATAAGAACTCAAAACAATAAACTTCACTTGTGAAATGTTTGCTTCAATCAGTGTAAAAATAAATATTTTTCTTAATAAACTTATATAATAAATTGATATGCATAAACATTGGAATGCGGTTTGTAATTATCCATTCTGATCATTTTATATTTACCACTATGCATTAATACATTTATTAATAAATAAATCTACTTTGAGCTATTGTTTTTTACCCATATGTATTTTGTTCTACATTTTTGACTTAAAACTTGTACTAATGTAATAATTGTGTTATTTAAATATATTCATGTTAAAACGAAATTTCGATTTAGCTAAGAAATATCGAATATCTAACTTATGTCAGTCTTCTAGGTTTTGATGTATAAGAGGTCATAGCACTGGAAGTATTCACAAATAACAAGAAGTTCGTAGTGATATCAGGTATTGGGCTGAATCTTTTTAATTTTTACAACCACGCTCGGATGCATTACATATGTATTAGACAAAGCTCTGGGAGTATGAGTGCACCCGTCGGTACCCGGCAACGCAGGAAGTTTGTCAGTTGGATTGCGCATTACCATTTTTTTTGGATTCCCCGGCACCGGTCTTCTAGAGTTCATTTCTTGTCTATTCTTATGATCTATACTATCGGTGGTGTTTTGAACAGGCTTGGCACATTTTAGTTCACTTTCACAGTCACTACCTGATTGTTTCACCAATTTCGGAGCACCAAAAGCTTTCGTTTGCTTCAACAACGAACGGTCGTTGCACAATGCCGCTATTAAAGGTAAGTCTAAATTCTTGCTTTTTTCCCTAAGAGTTTTTATATCTAAATCACAATTGGAATCCTTGATTTTAGTAACAGTTTGTTCACTATTAATATTTATACTACAATTCGGAATTTTTCCCTCTCTTAGATGTGTAGGTAATTTTTTCTTATATTCGTAAGGTGGCGGTGGTGGGGGAGGCATTCGTCTGAATTTTACTGGCGGGGGATCCTTGGCGCTAAAAATGTTTTCATGAGATTTTGTTTTTGAAAAAGTGGGGATATCAATAAAATTCGGTGGTACTGGGGGTCTCTCAAAATTCACAGAATGATTGCCGAGTGATGTTCTACTTGTCATTGAATACCAGCTAGTACGAATGCCAGGTGTTTGGACGTAAGAATCCGATAGGTTTTGTATCGATCCATAGTTGGATGATGCTGATAAAGAAACTGACAAATAAGGTGTACTTCGATATTGAAGATTACTTTTATGAATGTTGGATATTCGCGATTCTGTTAATTTGTGATCGAGGTAATTTTGTTGCGATATTGTCGGATCCTGAAGTGGGTAGTAAACGTAATCTACATCACTATATAGTTGTTGATGAAATACGGGGTTTTGCGGAGGAGGCGGTGGCGGGAGCCGAGTGCTCGGAGGAGGTGGCGGAGGTCTCGTGTGTCTAGGTGGCGGTGGAGGTGGTGGTAGTTTCATCATTGCTACGAATACGTTAGCGTCCGGGCTATGTATTGGAATGTCACGTGACGGTGACAAACTATTGCTTATTCCTTGCGCAAGTTTTGACCTTTCTGCTCTGCGACTAGATGCTTGGTGTCTTTTCGATTTCTGAAATCTATGTTCTAACACCATTGGGCTGGCAAATGTTCGTTCACAATAGCTATTCACTTCTCCAGCTTCTGCCTTAAGAATTGTTATCATAGGTTTAGTTGTTACTACTCTAGCAGCTACTTCCTCTTTCTCATTTGTCTTTTTTCGAGGAACTCCTGTAGTTCCTGGGTATGCGGGAGGAGGTTTTATATTTTGGGTGTTATATGATGTAAGTGTTTTATGATTATATTCGTAAGGTGGTGGCGGTTTTTCGGATATTCTTGCAGTAATTGGCATGTTTCCATCAATTTCTAAAATATTTGGTAAGGACAGGTTTTGTGATTTACGACTATCTATTCTCGTAGGAGGTGTTGGAGGACGATCGAAGAAGGAGTTATTAAGGTAATTGTCTTCTAAAGGGGCAGTGACGTCGTGACCTCGAAGATAACTATCACCAGAAAATGGTATTGGCAATCTTACGTAGTCGGACACAGAATCAAACGTATCGCTTACAGATTGATTCTTGGGGTACACACCACGACCCACGATTAAGTCGCTTAGTTCACTGGCACTAAGTAAATTATGTTTATTATCTGATGGGTCACTACCATCACCATGGAAAGAACTAGCGCTCACGTTGGAATTTGCTCTTTCTCTATACATGTTATTTTTCTCTCCATGATCTTGATTACAGAATGTACTTACACCGTCAACACAATCAGCATTAGATAACGATCCCTGAAGACGTAAATTGTTCGATGATATAGTGGTTCTCTTAGATTTACTTTTTAAGATGGAAGAAACAGTATCAAAATCTGCAAGATCATTTTCTTTAGGTGTTTTATACAAATCATAATGTGAATCACCGTATTCGGTTCTACTGTCTTCAGATAATGTGTAAGCTTTCGACCGGGATGTAAGTTCGGAACTGCCCATGGTGTAAACTCCGCTTGTTTCGCTAGAAGCAGCAACTGTTACAGGTTGACCCAAGCCGTCATACAGTGCTGATGCAGTGTCTTGAGAATACTCTACATCGATGCCTTCAGTGCTATTATCACTTATAATTGAGTTTTGAGCGGTGTGATTGTAACTTAATTCCAAGCTGCTTCCGTTTGATGCTCTACTTAGTGTGCTTAAACCAGCTCTATTCATTATCACAGTGCTGCAAGATGAAGAACATTGCGAACCGGGACATTTTATTTTTCCAGAAACAGGGCTGTCCAATAATGTTTCATTTGAATTTATATCGTTTGAAGTAATATCATCGTCTTGAGATGTAGAATTTGGACTTTCTAACGAAACATCGTTGTTGGATGAACTCTCCCCTTCGTCTTTAGTTTTCTTTAAACGAATTTTAGTTTTTTGTAGTTGTACTGATGATGTTTTTCTCAAAGGGTGATTATCTTGTGGTACATGCCGGATTAGGTACGAGTTTGAACAATCTAATAAGTGTGCAAAGGCTAAGCTTTCTGTAGAAGGTGCCGGCGGTGAATCAATCATAATTTCTAATTCGTCTTCTGATTGTACTCTGTCACTAACAATACCTGAAGTCGTGTTGGAACTAGTGGAAGATATCAACGATATTCTTTGTTCGTTTTTATTTTGAGAGAATTGAAAATTTAACGATTTGGAGTATCCGTAACAAATTTTACGTTCTTCCTCTTCTTTCCTTAATATCTCGTTTAGTTTTGAAGAAATTTTCATAGAAAATTGATGAGTCTCTTTGCAAAGTGCAAACAAATATTTACATTTTTCTTCACTTGAGGAATATAAAGTGATCTTGCCTTGTTCTGTGCGTATTTCAAATTTTTTTCTATCGAAACTTAATTTTCCTATGGAACTCCAAATGAAATTTGAAACTGATCCGCTGTCTGGTAATATTTTTATTCCTTTTGCCGTCACTAGCAGCCATACCGTTCCTGGTTCTGTTTCAGTTTTCGTTTGTTTTAAGCGGTATCTATGAGAATTTATGGTGTCAGGGAGAAGACAAATTTCTCTTATAAATCTAGTTTCAGCATCAGGTTTTGATAATCCTCTGTGTTCTTGATGACAAGCTCGTATGGCTCCATTGACCCAATCGCCGGAAAGAGAAGGAGGGGCAAAGTCTTCCAATTTGAAATAATCCTGTTCATTGTACTCCTCGGCATCACCATATTTAGCTTGAAGCGCTAATCCAATGAGCAATATCAGAATTTCAGCTGGCAATCCGTCTCTTGTTCGTAAGTTGTGGAGCAATTGTAGAAAATACAAATGCTTTCCAACATCGTCATGCAATAGTAATGGACTTTCTATGTGAAACTGTATAACAAGGTGCAGCTCAAGTAATGGTTTTCCATTTGCGTCCAAGCCCTGGAATTAAAATATTTATATTATTATATATTTATACATCATCGTTCATCATTTCATCATCAACATTTTATTTAAATTTTCATTAATATTTGATTAAATCTTACATGTGTATGAGATGATCTCCAACTCTTTGGTGCATATTTTGACAATTTACTTTCCAGGTCAACAAACAGATACTCGCCATCTGCAAATAAGAATTTATGTATTTGTTATTTTTGAAATTTTCACAACAAATGTATTGAATAATTAGAAATTAACACAACTGATATTATTTAAGTTTTAATAAACATTTAAAAATTACTTTGCATGATAGCTAATCCGAAGAGATCCGTGTCTGTTATGCCTTGTAGCTGTGCGTGTGAATTTGCTAAAGATTTTAATTCTTTGACTCTCGCTTTCGCTTCTACGACAAAATGAAGCGGTTGAGGCTGGCCAGGCATGCGTAGGGACAGAAGGCGCGCGCCGGCACCTAGCGCGCGTGTGTCCCCGCCCAGCGGCCCGCGAACCGAACACAGAGCACGCATGTCGCATCTCGAGACCACTATTACTTGCTCTGTAACAATGTTATCATATTTAACATGTTGTTAATGCTCTTAAATTTAAATAGTTAAATTAAAAAATATTGACAGAGACACAGACATAACGATAAATACAAGAATTAAAAATAAGCTAGTAAAGCCTAAACTTGGTCTTGAATTTAACAATCAACCAATCTGCCATGGATCGAAGTGCACCTGCCATTTTTTAGCTTTAAAATTTAAAATGTAAGTCTATAAGTAACTACACTGAACCGCAAAGAGAAAGGGTCGGTTACCAAAACTTCAATATTTTCTAAAATATTTAGTACATATAACATTCATGAAATAAAAACAGCATTAAAGAATATTCAATGCCATATAAAATGATATATAAAACCTTATTGCAAATTTTTTTAAATTGTCTAAAAATTTTAAAATAAAAATACTGGTCGTTTCTGAATTCAATTTGAAATTAGCTCCGATAGAGGAATGGCAGAATATTCCACAGGATCGCCTCCGAAACCTGGTAGAGAGTATGCCAAACCGCATAACAGCTGTATTGCGAGCTCGTGGAGGCAACACCAAG